>JAWMAG010000065.1:9262500-9305000 GCA_037013455.1 Ceratitis rosa
TCAGAAACAGTCATTATTTCGATTATCACTTTGATTACATTTATTTCTGCGTCACCAACATATACATATATGTGTACATTTTCGCAAAGTCAATCAGTGAATTTAGGAGTTGACAAGCTAATATTATATGTAATAGCAAACAGCTAACAAAATACTCATACATAGGTAGTTATATATAGAACTTTTCATTAGGATATCACCTGTGACGAAATCCTTGATATGAATGGAGAGGTGTGCATTAGAGGCAATCTAACAGTCGATTTAGTACGAACAACTTTAATCCTGCAGGATATCAAAGTCACATAGGGAAAGCTGGCTATCAGCGGCCACACACCCACACACACACACACACACACATGCACTCACAACGATGTCCCTGGGGTGTCATCTCAATGCCTGGTGTATCGAAGTCTGATTGCCAACGCTTTGATTGCATTTCATTCGTTCGCTGAGAGTGATTTGCCTACCAGCGCTAACGACCACTGAACGGTACCGAACAGGTCGAACTGACTAACGGCAGGCGCTGAGTGTTGGGCAATTTAGTAAACATATTTATGCAAATGGCTGTGTGTGTGTGTGGGTGTGTGCTCGCTTTCATTTTCGGTGTTTGATTGGATTTTCAATTATTCATTATTATTGGCGGCAATTTAAGCAGTAACAGCTAAAGCAACAACAACAACAAAACTACAACAACACCAAGCATTACAAACATTTCGTCATTAATGACCAAAGCAAACGTACAGAGCGCGCATTGATGGTTTTGTTGTCTAGGTGTGCAGTATATTTGCTCATTGCCACACTTAGCCATACAATATTGCTAACAATTACATTATCATGTTGCACTTGACTGGCGAAAAACAATTTGAGCAACAACAACAACAACAACTGTCGTAATTTCTTGCCAACGACAACAGGTCAATTCATTCATTGCAATATACATATATGAAAATAAACAAACACCTGTACATATACTACATATATGTAGAAGTTCATACACGCACCCACGTCTGTCTGTCTCCCTGTCTGTCCGTTAACACATTTGTTCACTTCTCATTCGAAATTGCGCATTTGCATTGATTGCAATTCCTTTCGTACTTTCGTCTATGACCATTATAAACATCATTTTTGTTGCTCTTGTTGTTGTTATTGCTACTTCCGTTGATAGCCATAGTAACTGACAACAAATTTTCCAACTCATCAATTTCAATTGCACATTAAACAGAATTTTTAATGTTGTTGATGTGTATGATGATAATGGTGTTGTTGTTTTCTGTAAACAACTATTTGTTGTTGTCATTAACTTTGATTATTGACTGGCGTAGATTGCACGCAGTAGGTGGGCGAAAATAATCTGTAAAATTTGAAAGTCAATTGCTTTGGAATATTCAAAATGGAGGGGCACGAAGCAGAGGAGCACTCAGACGAAAAAACTAAAAATAATAAAATACAAAAATATAAATGAATAAATAAAAAAATTAATAAATAAAGGAAATAAATAAAAATAATTAAAAATTAAATAAAATTTAATAAAATATAAATTTAATAAAACAAAATAGAAAATATATTAACATAAATAAAAAAAAATAAAATAAAATAAAATAAAATAAAATAAAATAAAATAAAATAAAATATAATAAAATAAAATAAAATAAAATAAAATAAAATAAAATAAAATAAAATAAAATAAAATATAATAAAAAAAAAATAAAATAAAATAAAATAAATTAAAATAAAATTAAATAAAATAAAACAAAATAAAATAAAATAAAAATAAAATAAAATAAAAAAAAGTAATAAAATTAAATTAAATTAAATTAAATTAAATTAAATTAAATTAAATTAAATTAAATTAAATTAAATAAAATAAAATAAAATAAAATAAAATAAAATAAAATAAAATAAAATAAAATAAAATAAAATAAAATAAAATAAAATAAAATAAAATAAAATAAAATAAAATTAAATAAAATAAAACAAAATAAAATAAAATAAATTAAATAAAATAAAATAAAATAAAATAAAATAAAATAAAATTAAATTAAATTAAATTAAATTAAATTAAATTAAATAAAACAAAATAAAATAAAACAAAATAATATAAAATAAAATAAAATAAAAAAAATTAATTAAAATAAAATAAAAAAAAAATAAAATAAAATAAAATAAAATAAAAAATAAAATAAAATAAAATAAAATAAAATAAAATAAAATAAAATAAAATAAAAGAAAATAAAATAAAATAAAATAAAATAAAATAAAATAAAATAAAATAAAATAAAATAATTTAAATTAAAATAAAATAAAATAAAATAAAATAAAATAAAATAAAATAAAATAAAATAAAATAAAATAAAATAAATTAAAACAAAACAAAATAAAATAACATTAAATTAAATTACGACATGACTCATAAATGTAGGTATTAGATCACAGCAAAAACAGTTGGGAAGATCTTTAGTATTTTTAGCATTATCATATTGAATCAACTCAATATGGTTGGGCAAGCAACACCTCATGCGATTTCACGAGATTTTTCCAACTTAGGTATAATGGACCGCACTGGGGAGAGAACTTACAAACTTCAATTCCATATTAACAAAACTCTCGCATTTGGTGTGAGATCTCACTAATTTGAAGTCACCCGTTTTTAAAGAAATTCTGAGTTACAGCTCTTGGCCAAATACAACGTAACGCCTGCAGCATAACGACAGCATTCGAAGGAAATTTCGAACGGCAAGGCATTTAAAATAAAATAAAAGAAACTTTCCAGAGCAGGAAAAAGTGCAAGCGAAAACGAATAAAACCGAAGTATTAAATTACACCCACATTTCTTTCTCAACCATCACAACGCATACCGCAAATTTAATGCATTTCGATGTGTTGCAGCATTTCTTTTACGCCGACGCTGTTGCAATTACTGCCGCCACTAGCGAAAAGAACTCAAAATGGCACACGGCGGCAGAAAAAATGGAAAAGTAGTGCAAGTGATGTGGTAAATTCGGCGGAAATGACAGCGAATGACTACTAATGGAGTGAAGATAAAGAAAAGCGGACGTAGCGGTGCGTAGCAAAAGTGGAGAGAAGGGTGGTACATACACGTAGACGCAAGTACCAGCAAAGAAATGGCAAATGGCGAATGGCGAATGACAGTGTCGGCACCAATGTACCAAGCAAATGGATGCTGGTGATAAATTTTATTTTTATCGCTGCCGGCAATAAATCTGCATGAATTAAGTAGTTTTCAAAGTGCTGCGGAGAAAAGAGGCAAGTAGAAAATAAAAACGATGAAATGAATATAAAGGAAGGCGAAAAAAAATTATTATTTTAAAATGGCGGAGAATTTGAAATGGGAATACCTAGAAAGTGTGGCTGTTAATATGAAAAGAAAATGAATAGTTGGTGGAGAATTCTACATCTTCAAATATTGATTTAAGAACAAAAATAAAACGTGCGCCTAAAAGTATGCCACAACTTTTAAGCACAGCAAAACGCATCCAGCAAGCATGTATGTGTGTGTGTGTGTACGCACGCAACATGCAGTACTTAAATTGTCATGAACGCAAATCTCCCCTGTGACACGCATACTATTGTACAATAGCGCTTCAACGCGACACGCCTCGAGCATTTCACATGCAACGCTGTAACCAAAACAGTGTGTCTGAAGGTACACACCATTAAATTGAGGCTTTCTCGCAATGTCAGCAAACCTAGGACGAGCGTTGTGGCCGCCCACGTGCCAATGTGCACTGTCGTGTTATGTTAAGATGGGCGAACTGAGCGTTTCGCATATTCACGAAATTCACGCCAACGGCATATTTACCTGTAATTATAGCTAAATTAAGCGATGCGCAGATTTCAATATACCTACTTACCCGGCCGTTGAGTGTCGGTTGGCGGTGAACACAGTGTTGCATTTCGCATATTACTCCAATGGACATTCGCTATGACAGCCAAGGTAAACATAAACAAAGTGTCAATGTTCGATCAGTTGTTGCGAAAGTTATTGTTCATGGGAGGAGCTGGATGATGATGAGGTCGCTTACACATGTTTATCTCTGCGTTAAAATCAAGCAGCGAAATGCTTGATTGAAATTTATAGCCCGAGGTAAGGTTAATATTATTCCTTTATATATATATATATATATATAGACATACATATTTTTTATGAAATCAATATATGCAACACAGCGCGGGTCGAATTCGATTACCTGACTACCGAAAATCGTTACTGCCTTCTTTATATGTCAACTGTAGCATTATTGGGAAAGGAAGACAGTTGGGCTGGTCACTCCGATTGTGTTCCAGTAAGCGTATTGGAGATTACAAGGATGACGAGATCAATTTTCTCTGAAAAGCCGTCGACTTTGGCCTTAAAGATAAACTGCAATCTTTAAAACTTTGAGGACGGATGGATCGTCCGGGTAATGCTCAGGTTGTCTACTATTTTCTTGAATCACACCATGCCTTCTTCACCGTTAAATTCAGAGCTTGTCACTGTCAGCTGTCAGCAAAACCTCCGCAGGGATGTACGCTTGAAAGTGATCACTTGGTATGCGAGTGTTAAAATTCCCAACACGGGTAAACACTATCTCTGCTACTGTGAGTGACCTCGGTAAATCTACTTTTAGTTTACTATTCAGATAATATTGCTCCCAATAACATTATTGGGAAGCACATTGAGCCTACCAAAAGGCCTCAGATTCGACCACCCAAAGACAGATCCTCAACCAGCCCTTTAAATTATACTCTCAGAACAAGTCATATTCACAAATTACTTAGACAGCACCCGAGTCCCAGTCTCCGCGTTTCATTTTCTACTGCGGGCGGAAAATCCTTGTTTGCGCTTCTTGCTTTCTTAGTAAGATTAGGTACATGATCGTAAAGGCCTTGTTTGCGGTCCATATTCTCGTCAAAAGAGTGCCCCACATCGAAGTAAAGCAGACGGGAAGGCCTTCTTTACGCATCGTTCTGTTAGGCGTGGTCAATATGCCTCTTATAAAATGTTTGAGCTAGTTGCGCTCTTTGAATTCAGTATATAATATTGTGCTAATTTGCAATTGGGTCATTGCAATGCAAAGAGTATAGACTGTGCGAGTGTGCGTTCTTATACTGTCTTTCGATTCAGTCGCTTACACTTGGGATCAGCTTCCCAACGTCCAACTTCCTTTTGCCGACGAATCACACCTTTTCTGCAACTGATTTATTTTTTGTTGCGTGGTTCCTTTATGTTTAGTTCCGACCAGCAGGCTTGTCACGAATGCAAATCTGATGCTGTCAGGTATGCAGGTACCAGTGTTGCACTAGTCAAGATTGGGGCCGCACATTAGGATGGACGAACTGACGCATGCAAGTAATTTCCTTTATCGTTGTCTTCGACCACCTATATTCGGCATAAGTCCTGAGACAGCCGACACTGACTTTACTCTTTTATTATTTTTTTTTTTTAATTTTATTTTATTTCATTTTGTCTTATTTTTTATTTTATTTTATTTTATTTTATATTATTTTCTTTTATTTTATTTTATTTTATTTTATTTTATTTTATTTTATTTTATTTTATTTTATTTTATTTTATTTGAATTTAATTTTCTTTATTTTATTTTATTTTATTTTATTTTATTTTATTTTATTTTATTTTATTTTATTTTATTTTACTTTATTTTATTTTATTTTATTTTATTTTATTTTATTTTATTTTATTTTATTTTTTTTATTTTATTTTATTTTATTTTATTTTATTTTATTTTATTTTATGTTATTTTATTTTATTTTATTTTATTTTATTTTATTTTATTTTATTTTATTTTATTTTATTTTATTTTATTTTATTTTATTTTATTTTATTTTATTTTATTTTATTTTATTTTATTTTATTTTAATTTATTTTATTTTATTTTATTTTATTTTATTTTATATTATTTTATTTTATTTTATTTTATTTTATTTTATTTTATTTTATTTTATTTTATTTTATTTTATTTTATTTTAGTTTATTTTATTTTATTTTATTTTATTTTATTTTATTTTATTTTATTTTATTTTATTTTATTTTATTTTATTTTATTTTATTTTATTTTATTTTATTTTATTTTATTTTATTTTATTTTATATTATTTTATTTTATTTTATTTTATTTTATTTTATTTTATTTTATTTTATTTTATTTTATTTTATTTTATTTTATTTTATTTTATTTTATTTTATTTTATTTTATTTTATTTTATTTTATTTTATTTTATTTTATTTTATTCTATAATATACTTTACTATATATTATTAATTTTTTTTTGTTATTTATTATTTATCTTATTATTTTATTTTACTTGGGTTATTCAATATGTACGCGTTTGTTTATTTCATGTGATTATTCTTGTTTTTTTTTATCAAATCTGTTTCCTTAAATATGTACATGTCTCTCATTCATATTCCGCGCATGTCATTTCTAAATAAGTAGTTAATAAGAGCGCACTACTCGCAGGATATTTAATATCTTTTTTGTGAAAAACCATTAACCGAAATTCTTACCGAAAATCTACAGAAAAAAGTAGTCAAAGCATATGTATTCATATATTGGTAGGCTTGAATTTGAATTTGAGGCAACACTTCTGGTCAGCGGCGTATCAATTTCATGCTCCCCTCCTCCTCCTTCCTCCGCTGACATAGTGTTGCCCTTTTAGGGCGGCACAGTAGTTCGGTAGTCAACTGTGGCGCAATAAAAATCAACCAATAAAAATTGTTGCTTATCTTTATGGGTTTATCTAAGTTGCATAAGCATACGCACACGAGCAAACTGAGCGTAGATTTTAGTGAAAAATAAAGGAAAAAACTGCATTGAATAAGCAGAAAAGAACTAAAGTGTGTTGCTAACAAATTTTTTTGTAGAAAAAGAGAGAGAAAAAAATCAGGCGTACGACACAAGTATTTGTATGCGTATCTACATATGTATATAGAACCAATGTTTTATATATATTTTTTTTTTATTTTTATTACTTTATAACCAGCATTGGTTTGCATTAAAAAAGAAAATATCGAATTCATGATTATGCCAATTCTCGGAAATTGTTCAATATATATGCGTAACAAAGTGCTTGATTTTTGCTTTGAGATGGCGTTTCATTGAAGTTGTAGTTGTTGTTGTTGTTGTTGTTAAGCTGTTTTCAGTTTTTTTTTTCAGTTTCTTTTTTTTATGTTGTTCCGCTTATTTTATGTTATTGTCAATAGACTTTGTTGTCACTTGGTTGTTGGCTACGGTCTTTTAGCGGAGGAGCACTTGGTCAGCTTACCTCGGTTTTCCAAAGAAGACGCTATCGAGCGTATGATGGCTATCGGCAAAGGTTTATTTTTTATTTTTTTATTTTTTTTTATTTTTTCTTTTGTGTTTTTGTTATGAGCGACTATTGGCTCTTCAACACTTTTACTTTTTTTCTTTTGAAACTAATTTTTATTAGCTTTAAGCGTTCAGCTCTTAACTTTTATTTTCAACGCCTTGATTTTTGTTTGTTTTTTTTTCTTCTTTTATTTTTTTTTTTACTCAACGACAGTTCGTCAGCTCATCAGCGCTTAGCCATATACCAACTGGCTAACTTATCGCACTGTCCCAATCTTAATGGTTCCACTTTTTACACGCTGGTCGGCTCGTCTTTTTCAATGGTTCCAAAGAGGAGTCTCGGCGGCGTCTACTTGACGCTTTGATCTTTTGGTCCAAACGCAACACATTCGCGCTATTGTCACTCATTTCCTTTTTGTGTTTTTCTGCTTAAATCTACACACTTTTTAGTGTCTTTTTTTATTTTTTTCTTTTTTTTTTTTGCTTTTTTCATTCTCTTCGCTATATATTTTCATTATTATTGATGTTGTTAATTGTTAAACTTTGTTGGCTGTTTTAATTTAATGAAGACATGATCTTTTACAAGCTACTGTTTTGCATGCTGGTCGGTGTCCTCGGTTTGTTGTGGTCTTCCGTTGTGACGCTTTCGACGAATTTGTAAACATTTATGTGAATGATGGTACTTGGTTCGCTTGTGAATGGCTTCTGTATCTACAAGTTATTAGTAGAAATCAAAATTTTATTGTCAAGCTTTTAATTAAAGACTACTTCGGTCGGGCGGGGATGTTGTTCGTTTTAATCTTTCAAATAAACTTCTCGGACTATTTTATGGTAAAGGTGAATATCTGGTCAATGGTTGGCTTGCCAGGTCTAAAGCCAAACTGATAAGATCCAATCAGTTTGTGGACGGTAGGCTTTAGTCTTTCACACAGTACGCTTGATAGGACCTTAGATGCGATTTTAAGAAGGCTTATTCCACGGTAATTGGCGCAGACTGTGGGATCGGCCTTTTTTGTGGATTGGGCAGAGCACACTTAGGTTCCAATCGGTCGGACATGCTTTCGTCAGATCAAATTTTGCAAAGAAGCTGATGCATGAACCCGATCACGAGCATTACTCTTGTCGGCCAGCTTCTCAAGCTCCTTGTACTCAAGCATTTCGGCCTCTTTCTTTTTTTCCCTGCAAATACGTCTTGCTTTCCTCTTCAGTTCTCCGTATCAATTCCACCCCGCACATATTGTGATCGATCGCAAGGTTGCGAGGTAGGCAGTCTGTTTTCTCTCCACCGCGACACTGCAGTCTTCATCGTACCAGCTGTTTTTGCGACTTTTCCGAAATCCAATAGTTTCTTTTGCAGCTGTACGTAGGGAGTTTGAAATGCCGTTCCACAGTTCCCTTACACCGTGTTGCTAATGAGTGCTCTCAGCGAGCAGGTGTGCAAGTCGAGTAGAAAACCGCTCGGCAGCCTGTTGCGATTGCAGCTTTTCAACGTCGAACCTTCCTTGTGTTTGTTGACGGGCGTTTTCGATACACAGAGGCGGGTGCGTATCTTCGCTGCAACAAGATAGTGGTCGGAGTCGATGATGGGTCCTCGGAACGCAAGCACGTCTAAAACACTGGATACATGTCTGCCGTCAATCACAGCATTATCGATTCCGTTGTGAGTTTTTCGATCTGGAGACAGCCAAGTAGCTTGGTGAATTTTTTTGTGCTGTAATCTAGTGCTACATACAACCATATTTCAGGCCCTGGCGAAGTCGATCAGCCACAGCCCATTTGTAGATGTTTCGTTGTGGAGGCTGAATTTTCCGACTGTTGTTCCAAAAATACCCTCTTCACCTATCCTGGCTTTAAAACTAGATTGATGATTTTATGAGCGTACCAAAAATGACACAGTTTTCCTCCTACTTTACCTGAAACCGAAGAACTGAATCAAATTACCACTTTAACTTGACCTTTCCATCTCAACTAAGTTTTTTGTTGCCCCAGTGCGAGTTGCCTATGGATGTTTAGGGCATTTTAAAGAATCTGTCTGTTATGTTAACTAAGCTTTCACTGTTAGGGTGGTAAGGAGAATTCGAATTATCTTAAAAATCTTTGATCAGTTCAAGTGACGCTCTTATCTATCGTAAGGTTTCTATAATCTTTTGAACTCGCGGAAGATACTATTTTCATTTCTTCTTTTTTCTCTACTTGAAAAATATTCCACAGATCCGCATAATTTGTCATTTGATTGCGAAATCTTCTTTGAATTTGCTATTTCGGTCTTGCGAGAGCTTTTTTTCTATAATTTTGGCTGTTAGTCGAACCAAGACTCGAACCCTGTCTTTCAGAATGACAGTATGCAATGCTCTTTACTTTCTTCTCCATATATTTTTTTTACCAACAGATCTAGTGATAAATATAACTCATGTGTGGTGGCTTTAATCTGAGATATGTTAAGTTTCATCATCTACCATATATATATATTTTTTAATCTCCTTCTATATTTATTTTCTCTATTTTCTCTTGCAAAAATTTTGGTCTCAGTGGCGAAGCATTTCATCAATGTGTCGAAATAAATTGGAAAATTTGGCTATAATAAAAAGTAATAAAATCACAACAATCACTCACCTATCACCAACACAACACTACTACTCAACTCACTCTCTCGCACTCGCTGAACGAACGCCGCGAGGTGTGCGTCTCTGCTGCTGCCACAGCCGCCGTTACTGTTGCTGTGCACTTGTGTATGAAATTAAAATCACACCCCAGAGATGCATTGCTGTGGCAGCGAAATAAAAATGATGCACTGGTGTATAGATAAAAAGAAAAAACAAAAAATCAAACATAAAAGAATAAAAAATAAAATTAAAAAGTAAAAATAAAAATAAAAAATATTTCACTCACTATATAAGCCAGGCAAACAATGCAACTTCAAGCAGCCAAAGCTCAGCGTTTGTTCAAAAGTCAATGTTCTGCTCCAGTTGGTTTCTACGTTGATGTATTTTTAGATGCATACATACATATATTATTATTTTTGTTTTTTTTCTTGAATTCTTGTTGCGTATGACGGCGGTTGGTGATTTTGACGTTACCTAAAAAAATATTTCCTCTTCCATTTGCCATTTGCCATTTGAATATATCTCAGGGAATCGTTTGGTGGAATTTCGGTTGATGAATTCTTTTCTTCACTCTATTGCAGTTTACAGTTATAATAGTAGCTTTGTGCGTTAAGAAAAAAAAGCCTATGATTAAAAATGTAAAAACAAAAAAAAAAAAAAAAAAAAATTTGGTTACTTTAAAATTTATGAAAAAATAGTCAAATTCTTCATAGCAATAAAATATTTATAAGCCAAAAAAAAAAAACATTTACATATATTGTATTTGGCAATAATAACTGTAAACGGAAAAATTACTTACATATTTTGGCAACGCCTAGCTGCGCAAAGGTAAAAGGTAGATTGATGAAACTACTGAGTAATTTATCGCTGAAATGACCCGGCAGGAAAAAAGTAAATGCAATGGGTAATTTTTTTAGGGAATTAAATTAATTTTTTTATTACTTCTTTATTAATATTATATATTATTATTATTTTAAAATTGAGATTTAAACTAAAATAAAAATGGCTGAATAATGAAGCCTGATGGTCAAGTTTTTGTGTCATCAAAATGGTTCTTAGTCAGGCCTCAGGGAATCCGATACGACAGATTGATAACCACCATAACCTCACTTAAAGGAGTATTTGGAAACTATCTTGACCTGGAGTGTTTGTAAACTACCTTTACCTATACCTAGAGATATTTTCTTTATATCAATTCAAAAAAAAAAAAAATTCACAAAACTAAAATTATTATTTTTTTAGATCATTCCTGAGACCATTTAAATTTACACTCTTCGCATTTATATTGCATTAATTTTTTTAATTGCTTACTAATTTATCTTGCATATAAATTTGTCAAAAAAAAAGAATTACTAACATAATTAAACAATTTTTATAAATAAAAAATTGAAATTCTTGGTATTTTTATTGTTTCCTTCTAGAAGGATATATAATTAATAATTTTTTTTAGAGTTTTATTTTGTAAATATATATATAGGTATATAAATATATATTAATTTATATTAATATTTAATTTTTTTCTCTCCATCATTTGCTCCTACAACCTACTTTCACCACACCATCAGAGCAATTACTAAAGAAATACACAATCTTTTTGAAGGCAAGAAGAAATATTACAGGTTAAGTGACCCCCTTGAGGGGTATACATGCAAATTACTTGGGAATCTCTCTAACAACTAACAACTTCATCAGCGCACTATTTGCAACACTCAATTTTGTAATTTTCGGCTATTTTTTCGTGGCGTAAGAAATACAACAGATTTCACATCAAGATCTACATACTGCATATATTTAGTTATGTATTTATTTGTTAATTTGCGCATTGTGCAAATGTGTGTGTGTGTGTTTGTCTGTCTGTGCATACTAAGTGCAATGTTGCGTTTACTCCCATTCCCAACACCTTGTTAACATCAAGATTAATGTGCGCATGCCCACCTGAGGTGCAGTTACATACCAAATATGCACATATACACATACACACATACATACATGAATAAGTTTGTTTGTATGCATGACTTGGCTTGGTAGTCATTGGAAGAAAGTCAAGTCAAGTTGTAAGAAACTAAACTGAAAAATTTGTTGCCCTTTAGCTGCATTTTTGCTCTAAGTAATGGTTTGTTGCTGGATTTTCCGTAAAGTAAGCCAACGGAAATTTGTTCTATGAAGCAATTAACGGTAGTTGAAAAAAAATTATAGTTGTAAATAGTGTACTAATCTGTATTTTTGGGAATATATAATATACATATATATATATATAAATATTTATATATATTTATATATATATTGGGAATTATATGACTGTCTGATAGTAGAAAAAAAAATTATCTATAAAAATGTTTGACCAACTAAACTCCCTCTCTCTCTCTCCCTTTTTTCCTTTTTCCTCTCTCTCTCCCTCCCTCTCTCTCTCTATGTCTCTCTCTCTCTTTCTCTCTCTCTATGTCTCTCTCTCTCTTTCTCTCTCTCTTTCTCTCTCTCCCTCCCTATCTCTCTCTCCCCTCTCTCCCTCTCTCCCTCTCTCCCTCCCTCTCTCTTTCTCTCTCTCTCTCTCTCTCTCTTTCCCTCTCTCTTTCTCTATCTCTTTCTCTCTTCCCTTCTCTTTCTCTCTCGCTCTCTCTCTTTCTCTCGCTCCCTCTCTCTCTCGCTCTCTCTCTCTGTCTCTCTCTTTCTCTCGCTCTCTGTCTTTCGCTTTCTCTATCCCCTTCTCTCTCTCGCTCGCTCGCTCTCTCTCTCGCTCGCTCTCTCTCTCTTTCTCTCGCTCTCTCTCTCTCTCTCTCTCTTGCTCTCTCTCTCTTTCTCTCTCTCGCTCTTTGACATCTCAAAGTCGTTCGATACCAAAAGAGGTTCCAGATCGATTGATTATTGTCTGGCCGGTGAGTCGGCTTGAGTGGTTTCCGGGACCGTGAGCGTACTAAGAGACACCAATGACGCTGGCTAGGTTATGTTATCCACATAGACGAAAATACTCCGACTTTTGAAGTTCTCGACGAAGCACCCATCCGAGATTCTTTCTCTTCTTCATCAATTGGGTGCTTCGTTGAGAACTTTAAAAGTCGGAGCATTTTTGTCCAATCTGTTGGCTGAATAAGGTAGGCAGTGAGCTGGCTTCACGTCATCTACAGAGTTTGTGCCGAACTGTAAGGAGGAAAGACAACCGGCGGAAAGTCATATTCGCGTAAGCTAAAAAAAATGAAGAAAAATATAAGAATCTGCCCCATTTCCCTCGTACTGCAGTCCGCAATTCTTACAATAATAAAGTTATCTACAAAATTTTCCTTTGGCGTGTAAAAATAGCAAAGGTGTAAGCAGACACGCCTACCGCGTATTACTAGAGAAGAACAAAAAATAAAATAAAACCTGAAAAAGCTGAGCACCTGCTTTTCGCCGCTAGCTGTGTGCATGCAAATATCTTCATCAACGCCTACACTTTGAGCCACTTTTGTTGTTGGTATCCAACTTTAGTATATTTTAATATCAACAATAGATCACTCCTCAATACAATAGACTTAGCAAACAGACGAGAATTCGGTCGGTTATTCAATGTAAACCTCAAGGACACAAATTTTCCTGCTTAAAGAGAGTATCCCGATTTTTGTTTTTAATATGATATTTGCATATAATAAATAAATTAAAAAATTAAAAAAAGTAATTAAATATATGTATATCTAATTATATATATATATATATATATATATATTCAAATATTAGCCCCATCGATCCAAAACGTCTATAAACTGCCACAACAAGAGTTGGAATAACAATTTTTCCACATTTCAAACATTTTGACAAGCATCGCTGCAGGCTTAACAGGGGAGATATGAGAAGTAGCAAAAAAATAAAATAAAAATAAAACAAAATGCAAGTTAATGTACAGCTGGAGAAGCACATCGAAGCATTTTTTTTGGGCCATAAGCGATCTGCGATAATCAATAACCCAACAACAGCGAACAGACAGAGAGATTTGACGTAAACTTCTCACGCTCGCTGAAATGCCGATCGCTGTGCAGCTTTTTTTCTTTACTTCATTCATTAGAGAATTTTATTTGGTATTTTGATTGCCTTTTCGCATCAAACACTTACACAGCAGGTTGCCCGCAAAAAAAAATGTTGAGCATTTTTTTAACTTTTTTTGTGGATTTTTATTGCTTCTCCGCCACATACGCCAAATGTCAATCAAAGTATGAGAAATGCAATAATAATTAGTAAATCACAAGAAAATACCACCTGCCAAGAGAAGACGGCCACAAACTGACCGAGTTTGATTAAAATAAAATAAAGTAAAACGAACCAAAAAAAAAAAAAATTAAATATAATAAAATAAAAAAAATAAAATAAAATAAAATAAACTAAAAAAAATTAAATAACCTAAATTAAAATAACATAATATAAAATAAATTAAAATAAAAGAAAATTCAATAAAATAAAATATAAAAAAAATAAAAAAATAAAATAACCTAAACAAAAATAATATAATATTAAATAAAATAAAATAAATTGAACAAAAAATAAATAAAATAAAATAAAATAAAATAAAATAAAAAAAATAAAATAAAATAAAATAATATAAAATAAAAGAAAAGAAAATAAAATAAAATAAAATAAAATAAAATAAAATAAAATAAAATAAAATAAAATAAAATAAAATAAAATAAAATAAAATAAAATAAAATAAAATAAAATAAAATAAAGTAAAATAAAATAAAGTAAGATATAATAAAAAAAAAAAATAAATAAAAAATTTAAATTAAAGAAATTAAAAAAATTAAACAAATTTAAATAAATTAAATTAATTTGAATAATATTATATAAAATTAAAAAAAAATTAAGTTAAATTTAAAAAAAATTCCACTAAGTAAATGAAATAAATTTAAATAACATTAAATAAAATACCTAAAATAACATAAAATAAATAAAACTCACTTAAATACAGTTAAATGAAATAATTTTGGATGTTGGTCAAACCCTGATTCCCAGAACACAACGAACGTACAACATATGGTCTTTACATCTCTTTAATTTCACAAAACTCAAAGAATTGTTTACAAAAACCTTCCCGAAGGATCATTTTATATAGCGGTGAAAGTTGCGCAAAAATCTGTACAGTAGTTTTTGAGTTTACCGCAAACAACCAGACGGACAAACAGACAGATGCGAAGGAGGGCCTTGTTTCACAATATTTTGGTATGTTTTTTAAATATACTGACATATGCGCCAACTAACGATTAATATTAAACTACTATTCCAATCCCTGTTACAGTTTGTGAGCCAATGGTTTCAATGAAATGTTTAAATTTACATATATAAATATTCACATTATATATAGAAGTGTTGTTCAGTGTATTCATTCACAAAACAGTTGTCCATTCATTCAGTTTTCCAGTTATTGTAAAACGTATATACTCGTACATAGCTGCAGATACATACAACTATTGTTAAATCTACTTAAATCTGCTACAATTTCTTATGAATTATGTTAAAGACCAGTAGTGTAACATAAAATAAAAATTAAAATAAACAAGCAAAAAAAAGTTTAACAAACGAGTTACCAAAATGATTAATTACTTAAAAAAATAAAATTAAAAATTGTCAAAAAAGATTTCATTCAAGAAAACGCGTACGAGTAACCTGTGTGGCCGAGCAATATAGTAACTAGTAAGGGTTATAAAGAATTGCAAAGAAAAAATTAAACAATAATTTATGTTATAAAATTATGCACAAAATTTACTTGATTACATATTAAAGTGTTGTAAAAAATTAAAAAAAAACACCAAGCGTGAGAGCCACAAGAAAGTAACTACGTATAAAGAAAACACAGCAAGTATGAAAGTTTTGTGTGAGAAAGAAAAAAAATAACAAAAAAAAAATGTACCAACGAAAAATTATGAATGTGCAATAATTATGAAATTCATAGAAATTTTCATTAACATTTTATTAACACTCTGACAAAAAAACAACACAAAAAATAATTAAAAAAAAAAAACATAAAACAACTTCCACTTTACCACAATTTCCGCTCGCAATTGCGCCACTTTGCTTAAGTTCAAATATATGTAAATGCATGTTTGTGCCATGTAACCTGTCTTGTGGTCAGCATATTAGTCTATGAATTTATTAAACATCAACACTTCATAAAGTACACGCACATTAAATGCGCTAAATTGGCTTAAACGACTACCGCAGAGCGAAGATGGACAGAAAACGGTGGTCAAAGTAAGTTGAGCAAAAAAAAAAAACAAACAAACCAAATAAATAAATAAATAAACAAGAAGAGCAACCACAAATTATATTAAAAAAAAAAATAATATTAAAAAAATATAATAATAATAATTAAAGCGATTAAAACAAGCCACTGAATACTTGGGCATGAATGAAAACTCAAAAAAAAAATTTAAAAAAAATTTTATTAATAAAAATACTTATTTTCAACACAATTCACATAGTATTACAAAGAGAAAAAACTAAAAAAAAAAATTGTTTTTATTCAAACCGCAAATGAAGAAAAAATATATTATTAGTACAATAATATTTTTATTATCTCGGCATGTGCATATATATGTATATATGCATGTAGTTTTTTATATTTATTTCTGGTTCTTCGTTCATAATTTATTTATTCATTTCTTGGTATTGTACATACATATGTACCTACAAAAAAACTGGTCTAGTCGGCGATTATGCGGCACTCGCTTGACCACCTTCTGCTGCTTAAGGCCTGAACAAGCCTCCATTGACTTAACCAACACTCCAATATATAATATAACAATATATTAATATACACAAATGCATGCATGGATATGTATGTAATATACATACATGCATACGTGTACATAGATTAGCTTTAGTTAAACGTCAACAACATAGCTTATAACGCATTTCAGTCAACTTAGTCTTAGTTTGGTTTTGGCGAGGTCAAGTGTCGGTTATTAGCCATCATTTGACAAGACATATATATGTATGTATAAATATATATATATTTTTAAGCACATGAGGAACGTTTGTGGTAAAGAAAATAACCAATCAGTCTAGCTGAAAAAAAATATACATCGGAAGGTACCTTCATCAAGGACCCTTCTGGATATTTTATATTCCCTCTATAATTTTTTTAAAGATCTATAAAGTACTTTGCTTATTAAATTTACTGGCAAAAAACCACCTGCTAATTAAACTTAAGCTTAACCATCTAACTCCACGACCCTGCAACTCAGTGGATGCGTGTTTAGCAGTGCGTTTGGCATTCGGAAGGCATTTGTTTGCGTTCTGGTCTGATTAACATCCAAAATTGGAAATAAAAACAATTGTAACAAATTGTGGTGGCCCTCGACGGGTGTATTTCTGGCAAAAAATAAGAAGAAGCTCCTCAGAAGAACCCATCAGCCGTTTGGAGGGGGCTTAGAGTAAACTGCAGGTCCCTCCATCTGCTCGAAAACTATCAAGACGCATTCCAGAGGGGGAAGAGTTCGATCAAAAACCTCTTCAGTGGCTTCAAAACGCCAATTTGAAAAGTTGAAAAGAGTTGGAGATAGTTAAAAAAGTAAGATCGCAATACGAGAGTTTGAAGCGTTGGCGATTAAGTGTAATATTCGAAAGTACTATGAGAAGTTGCGGTGTCTTATAGAGGGTTTCAGAAAGTAAGCTGATGACCGAGGTCCAGAGCACACTGAGTTTATAGAGCAAGCATTATAACAGCTTACTAAATTATACTTCCCGGAGATGGCGTACCTAAAACCAGAGTCAGTTGCAATGAAGGGAACATTTCATCACCCGTCTATGATGAAGTCCAGAGAGCAATCAGCTGGTTTTAGGACAATAAAGGAGTGTCAGGTGGTACTTTACTATTATGTAAAACTCGACAAGATGCACGGATTAGCTGCTTTGCAGAACACGTCCCAAAGAAAAGACGTCCGATCACTTGAAGTGTGCTTTTTCCAATCCATAAAAAGGTTCACAGCCTACATAAAAGTTTGCTGCCATCGTCAGTACAAAAAGAAGTTGCCTATAAGCCGCTATATCACAACTTGGTAACCCGGTAAAATTTTTACGACTATCTAAAGTGAAAATGAGCAACACCAAAAGCTTTGCGAGGATCGGACATGACCTCTTCCAACAGTTCTATATCAAATGAAGATTCCACCAACAAACAAATAATCAACGCACTCGCCATTCGACGCACACATTATTGTTGATAGTCATAACCTAAGGTCGAAGGCGATTCTGGTAAACAAATTTAACACTAACAATAATCTCAGTCTTGAAATCCAACGCAGAGTCTCTCGTGGCAACAGGTTGTACTTTACACTGAGTAGGCAATTGAAAAATAAGGTCCAATCTCTCCAATCCACTTATCATACGACGGGTTCTATACGTTGCAAAGGCATGGATGATGTCAACATCGGATGAGTCACTACAGGAAGCACTGAAAGGACTTTACCCACTATAAATGATGAACACCGAACTAAAGATAAGCCGGCAAACCGTATGGAACCATTTGTACAACCTTGGATTCAAGAAGAAGCTCGATTTTTGGGTGCCACACGAACTAACGCAAAAAAATGATGGACCGAATTTCCAACTGCAAATCGCTGCTGAATCGCAACAAAATCGACCCATTTCTGAAGCGTTTGGTGACTGGCGATGAAAAGTGGATTACTTACGATAACGTCAAGTGGAATCGGTCGTGGTCGAAAAGCGGTGAGCCGGAGGAAACGGTGGCCAAGCCAGGATTGACGGCCAGGAAGGTTTTACTGTGTATTTGGTGGGATTGGCAAGAAATCATCTACTACGAGCTGCTCCCCTATGGTCAAACGCTCAACTCAGCCCTCTACTACCAACAATTGGACCGCGTGAAGGCAGCAGTCATCCAGAAGAGGTCATCTTTGATCAACAGAGGCCGAATTGTGTTCCAACAGGACAACGTCAGGCCACACACGTCTTAGCTGACGCGCCGGAAGCTCTAGGAGCTTGGATGGAAGGTCCTAATGCACCCACCTTATAGGCCGAACCTGGCACCAAGTGATTACCATCTTTTCCTGTCCATGGCGAACGCGCTGAATGGTGAAAAGTTGGCCTCAAGAAAGGCCTGTGAAAATTGGCTCTCCGAGTTTTTTGCCAATAGGGACGCAGCCTTCTACGAGAGGGGTTTATAACGAAGTTGGCATCTCGTTGGCAACAAGTTTACGAACAAAACGGCGCATATTTGACCTAAATCGGACAAATGTACACAAAGTTATCATATTTTGAAAAATCAATAAAAAAAACGAACGAACTTTTTACTAGACCTTTTTTACTTCCTTTGAAAAAACTATATATATGAAGTAATAATTTCAATAAATTTCATATTCTTAATTTCTACTAAATAATCTTGACACCGACAGTGATTTTATTCATTAACACTTTCCACACTTAAATAAAAAAAAATTAAATTTAAATTACGCAATTGCAACATGCATCAAGCATATTTATGCAACATACATATATCTCTTTCCACATACGATCAAGTTGTAATGATAGACACTTTATATTAAATGCTAAACTCGACGATGAGTCCGTTCAAATTGATCAATTTCACATGGTACTGAGCAAATCTCGAGCTTATGACACATACGGATGGTAGAAAGCCAGAAAAAAAGTAAAGCAGCAAAAGAGATAAATAAATTAAAGTGTAAGAATTCGATTATATTATAAGTATGTATGTATGTATGAATATACATACGAGTGTGTATAAGTGCAATAGCTGGGAAATGAAATCTTCGCTCTTAGTTGACTGCTGTCCACCGGCAGACAAAATTCAATGCAAATGCAAATCCACTGGCAAACTGACAGCTGTAGACAGCATTAAATGATTGAAAAATAATATGAAATTAAAAAGATATAAAAAGTAATAAGAGTCTTCATTTAGTAAGAGACTGCATGGAGGAAGAATTTTGTTAGAAATTTTGCAGTAAAATTATGATTTGGAGATTTTAGATAGAAGAAAAATGAAAAAAAAAGAAAAAATATAAAAAAAATAAACAAAAATAAATTAATCACTTATTTGTTAAAGCATTATGTAATTCTTTCAAGCATTGTTGACGTTTGATTAAAGCTTATTGTAAAAAGCAAAAAATGAATGCAAAGCCAATCAGACGGATTCTCACACCACAGCAAACGAAAGACTTAAGCAACAAACCTGGTTGAAGTTACCACTTACTGTCAGTTGGAATGCGTGAAATAAAATAAAATAAAATAAAATAAAATAAAATAAAATAAAATAAAATAAATTAAAATAAAATAAAAATAAAAAATAAAAAAAAATATAAAATAAACAAAAATAAAATAAACAAAAATAAAATAAAATAAATATAATAAAATAAAATAAAGTTAAATAAAATAAAATAAAATAAAATCAGACAAAATAAAATAAAATAAAAATAAAATAAAATAAAATATATAAAATAAAATAAAATAAAATAAAATAAAATAAAATAAAATAAAATAAAATAAAGTAAAATAAAATAAAATAAAATAAAATAAAATAAAATTATATTAAATTAAATTAAATAAAATAACATAAAATAAAATAAAATAATATAAAATAAAAATAAATTAAATTAAATGAATTTAAATTAAATAAAATAATATAAAATAAAATAAAATAAAATAAAACAAAATATAATAAAATAAAATAAAATAAAATAAAATAAAATAAAATAAATTAATAAAGTAAAATAAAATAATTAAAATAAAATAAAATAAAATAAAATAAAATAAAATAAAATAAAATATAATAAAATAAAAAAAAGTTACAAAGTACAAGTAGAAATTACTCATTACATTTGCTACACATTTTAAATAGAATAAAATAGAATAAAATAAAATAAAACAAAATAAAACAAAATAAAATAAAATAAAGTAAAATATAATAAAATAAGATAAAATTAAATAAAATACAATAAAATAAAATAAATTAAAATAAAATAAAATAAAATAAAATAAAATAAAATAAAATAAAATAAAATAAAATAAAATAAAATAACATAAAATAAAATAAAATAAAATAAAATAAAATAAACTAAAATGAAATAAAATAAAATAAAAATAAAATATAAATAAAATAAAATAAAATAAAATAAAATAACCTAATAAATAATAAATAAAAATATATAAAAAAAAAAATAGAATAAAAATTAAATAAAAAATCTAAAATAAAATAAAATAAAATTAAACAAAATAAAATAAAATAACGTAAAACAAAATAAAATAAAATAGAATAAAATAGAATAAAATAAAATAAAGTAAAATAAAATAAAATAAAGTAAAATAAAAAAAGTTACAAAGTACAAGTAGCAATTACTCATTACGTTTGCTACACATTTTAAATACCTTCGATTACATAGAAACAAATGAATGAAAGAGAGAGAGAAAGAGTGGCAAAAGTTTTCTGCGAATGAAAGACAAACCCAAGGCATGTTTCTCTAGACTTCAACGACCAAGCGAATTATTTTATAATTGCCTTCGAGCAGTGTGGTGGGGCATGATTAAAAAAAATACAATAACAACAACAGATTGTATAGGCGTGTGAAGTTAGCCACATTATACACACACACACACACACACATTGAAAATTAAAATTTTTAGCGATAATTATTGTCAACAGACGCACAAGAAAAATGGATTCTAGACAAGCAGAATAACATATAAAATGAACAACAAAAGCAAAATAATTACAAAAAAAAAAAAAAAAATACAACCTGCAACTCGCTGTAAATGAATGAGCCGACAACTCGCGTTCAAGCATGCGCAAAGATTTGTCATAATTGATAAGTAAGTGACCAATGCACAGTCACTTTGGCCCATCAGCCAGCCCTATGGCTGCAAATGATGGCATTCTACTACACTCTAGGGAAACTCCTGTGAGATAGTCAGTCAGAGTTGATAGTGTTCGCAAGTGTTGTTATTGTTACAACTTTGGTGGTAATATTAGAAGCAAAAAAAAACAACAACTAGCAATCAGTCAATGCAATGTAAAGAAGCATCGAAGAGTAGTTAAAGATGAAAATGGATAATGGCTGGTTTTGAGAAAATATGTATATGTGTATGTAGCTAGGCGTAGTTGGATTCAATTATATATTTATTTTAAAATAACATGAGAGTTGGCGTGGTGATGCTCAAGTTGTTATTTTTTGGTTTACAGTATCGTGGGAATCGATTGTTAATTCGGTCACATTCACTTCTGAAGAAGATTTTTAAATACAATAAGATTTCTTGAATATGTCGGTCCCCAGTCAAATTCCCAGAAAGAAGTTAAGTCTTCCTGTTAGTTTAAGTAAATTGCCTTTGTACCGAATTTCAAATAAATCGAACCATAAATAAGATTTTTTAGAATAGGTCAGTCCCTGGTTCACATTTTTTCGTAAAACCCTTCCCAGGTATCATAGAAACATTCTGACGAAATTTCAAGTCATTCGGTCGGTAGCTGTTGGAGATTTTTTGGAAATTACTGGATTTTTCCAGGCGGACATAAGATTTTTATATATAAGATTAGTTCCTGGTTGGCTTCTGTTCAATTTTGAATCAAGCAATTTTGAGGAGAGTAAGGAAAAAAATTCGTTATACGGTACAAAGGCGTAGGTGATACCCGGTAAGGAGCATATTCAATACCATAACAAAGGATATATAAGTACTAAATTCCAAAGACATTTCTGTAATGGTTTTTTGGGACCCAAAAGTGGGTGGGGCAACAACCAAAGCAGATTTAGTTATTAAATTCTTGAATTTCATACGTTTCAAAATTACCGTTATATGGTAAGTTGACGTGAACTTGGTTTGCTTTCATCCATTTGCAACAGCCTCTGTAATCGTGGTTCGTGGAAGGTGTGAACCAAATTTCGTCAAAATTCCTACATCATTTCTTGAGTTTTCATGTACATAGACAAGCGGACGGTTGAACAGGTAGACATTAAAATGGATTTTTTTATTTATAAAGGGTGTTTTTTTAGACGTGTGATTTTAATGAGGCAACACTCTTTTCAAAGTTGATCCTTTCGACAGCTGTTACTATAATTTTTATTCATTTTGGCTTGCCATTTCGTAATGAACCGACTTACTACGGAAGAAATCTTGCAAATTTATTACCAAAATATTGATACGGCTCCCACAAAGCTTCGCACGCTGCGTCCAATAGTCGATGAACTTCACTTTTAGGATGATGATAATCCAGAAGCCATTGTTGAGAAGCTGTTGAGTTGAGTTGATGCGGCTGTTGGTCAGGCCAATTGTGATACCGCTGGGAGACTGCTGTCTTCTCAAATGTTTGAGCCATTTTATATGAAACTAACTCAGTGAGACAATCCAAGAAGGGTTTCCCGAGGTGCTTGATGTCAAGGCTGGACAGTGATAGAGGTATGCACTCGATAAGAAAGGATCTTCCGGGGGGGTGTATCTCGGACCGTACATACAAACTTAAAGAGTCAGCTTTGGATCTAAATTAATATGAATAACAATTTTTCTTCCAAAAGTAAGCCTTGAACCGATTCAGTGGTTCTGTTTTTTCTTCCTGGAAATAAACCAGAGACCGATCTGTTCATAAAAATCATATTCAGAGTTCACTTTGCTTGAACATAGTTAGCTCTTTGCCTTTGTCAATTTGTGGAGAAATTTTCATGCCGGCACCGATCGTTTCCGAAAGAATGAAACTCGCTTGAAATTTGGACCATAGAAAGCTTGTTTCCCTGGCTAATATGTGAAAAGTTTAACGAAAACCTTAATAGAATCTCTGCATGCCATGCGGATGAAGTCACGGGCAACCTCTAGTACTTATATATATATATGAAGCGCACTGCTAATTGTTTTCCCAAGCCTGGCAACGCCCTTTAAATGTTGCGTTGCCTTAACAACTCTCAGATTTGCTTCACAGACGTACAAACGATCGAATCTGATTTACAAAAAATCACTGAAAATCATTAACAACATCAACGCCATTAAGTATTAACCACTCTAAACAACAACAACAACAACAACAACAACTAAAGTTGACGACATTTTTCACATTGCATCGACAGCGTTGAACGGCTAAAAGCGATAATTATCGCAACAACGACAGTAAACCTTCAGTCTTAGTCTCAGCTTCAGCTCCAGCTTCAGCCTCAGCCTCGGCCGCGGCTGCTGTGGCAGCAACAAAATTTTTGTAAAATAATTTTCGCAAGAGCAAAGTGTTGCTGATCATGTTCGTTGACATAGGCGGCAAAAACAACATATTGCTTGTTATATTATCGCTGTTGTAAATACTACAACATTACTAAACACGCTGTTGTTTTGTTTTTGTCGCCGTTTTACCAATGCAATTTCAATCATTTTATCTGGCAGTTGTTGTTGTTGTTGTTGGCGTTGTTGTTGGCGTTGCTGTGATTGCCGATTGGCGGCAAACGATGGCGGCGACAGATCAAAGCTTTCTTTGTTGCAACAGCAACAGTAACAACAACAACAACAACAACAGCACGAGTAATGTTTGTTTCGGCGGCAAAGATCAGAGCGAAAATAAGAAAATCGCTCACCAGGCGCGCTGCTGCTCCAGATGTTCAAAACGCTTTGGCCGCTCCAACAGCCGCTTTGCCGCCGCGCTATGACCACGTTTTGCGTCCAATTACCCGCCCTGCATGCCGCGCGTGCCACACATTGATGCGCCTGTCGCTTATCTGGCTTTCAATGCGACAATTAAAGTGGCAATTTTTTATCGCTTCCATGCCACGCGTTGTTGTTGCTGTTGTTGTTGATTTCGTTGTGCAACCTGTTCGACTGTGTATTGATTTGTTTGTCAGTTGTTGTTATTGTGTTTTTTTTTCGCGCTCAAACCAATCAGCGCAATTGTTTGTGGTCTCTTTTCATTTCTCAATCGTTTAGCTATCCCGCTCTCACTTACACTCTCCCTATCTCTCACGCATTCGCGCTCTTCAAATGCCCTTTAAGGCAGCCAGCCCTTGACGCTGGAACCACTTTTTGCTCAGCTTTTCTCTGGAATTCCATTGCAACAGGTTCACTTTGGCGCATTCGAATCAAGTGGATTCATCGTAATTGTCTTCAATTCACACACTCCCAAGCTTTCTCAGTCTCTGATTTTTGTCTCGTGGGAAAGATTTGAAGTATTATTTGGACAATTCATTTCGCTAAAGCAATTTGTGCATAAACGCATGAGAGGAGAGGGTTGGTACTTACGAGTTTGGTGGGCATTTATGGCAAAATATGAAGTTGAAGGATTGATCTTGTAGTTTGAGGTGTATCTGAATAGTTGTCTTTCAGGGAATACCTAATTCAAGAAGTCCCCCGATGTCGCCACAATAAGCGTATCATACTTGAGATAGGATGATGTCTTTATTATCACCTTAAATATAATATAATATAGGTATATCGTGAATAAGATTGCCTGATTCTACTTAGGATACTCAATACTCTTCCGTCTATAAAAATATGGTGTATTTGGTTTCGAGTTTTCGACCCGATGACAGTCAAGTAGCTTTATGGATTTTATTATGTCTTTACTTAACACCTTACTTACCCGACGACACCGCTAAAGATCTTTGGTTAATGGAGGTGAATGTAAGATAAAACCAACAATTGAGGTGCTTAAAAATTATTCGATGGTATAACTTTATACCTTGCAGCACAAATGGGGTATTGAGTGCAAAGAAGGGTACTTACCCTCTGGGCCAGCTCATAAATTTTCATTTTAGGCTGCCTAAGTATAATTTCTTTCCTTTCCTCTAAGATTTCTGCCCTCATGTAAAAAGCAGTGGAGCAATTTTACCTTTATGAGGAAGAAAAAGCATTAGGAGTCAAATAAACTGATGTTGTATACATCTTAAGCCCTGTTTTGATAAAAAAAAAAATATATAAAATTTTTCACATTTTTTATATTAGTATATGTATGTGTTTATATGTAGTAACATACTATGAGTGTAATAAAAATTATGAATTTTTCGTGGAAAACCATAGAGTAGTGAATTAGCTGTGGGAAAATATGAATGGACAATAAAAATTAAGTAAGCACATACCACATATGATGGGCAAGTAGTAAGAAATCAAGAATATCTAAGTATATGATAAACATAACAATATTTTTAATTTCATAATAATACAAAACTACAAATTGCTAACAAGTATGGTGAAGGCAAACGGAAGTCAAAGAAAACATGTTTTTACAGGAAAAAAAAATTAAAAAGAAATACATGAATAAAGCAGAATAAAATAAAATAAAATAAAATAAAATAAAATAAAATAATATAAAATAAAATAAAATAAAATAAAATAAAATAAAATAAAATGAAATCAAATAAAACAAAATAAAATAAAAAAAAAAAAATAAAATAAAATGAAATAAAATAAAAAAAAAATATATATAATTTAAATTAGTTTAAATTAAATTAATTAAAAAAGAAAAAAATTATTATTATTATTATTCAAATAAATAAAATACAATACAACTTTCCGTAGGGAATAGTAGGCTTCGTGTTAATCTAATCGAAAACCCGCCTACGTACCAAATTTCACGTAAATCGAACCAATACGATTATTGCGCATAGATCATTTCATGGTCTTCTACCTGAAAGTTTTTTTTTTAACTTTCAAGTCAATCTGTTAGTAACTTTCGGAGATTTGCAGATCTTTAAAAACGAATATAAAAGAATAAAATATTTTCAAATTTGAGAGAGTATTTCAATGTATTTTATAGTATTTTAAACTGAAATAAATCTACCCTAGCACAGGAATCTATTAAAAGTTTGCTATAACATACATAAGTTATGAATTCTGATTAAATGAAAACTATAATTTAATTAAATCCCCAACTCTTTAAGACTTTAAATTTATTATCTTGATTTCACCATTAATTTTTTTACAAACCATAAGCAAAGAGAGTTTATCAAATATGTTTATATATAAGTATAATAAGAAAGATTACTTTTTAACCACTTTTAATGTTCATAAATGCTACTAATTAGCTACTTTCCCAGCAACGATGAAGTGTAGTATGGTTATGGTGCACACAGAAAATTTTAAAACAATAAATTATTGCCCAACTCTTTTGAGCACTACAAGTGAAATGCAAAAACAAAAAAAAAAGATTTTATTTTCAACAATTTCTTTTTATTTTATTTTATTATATTGTAATTAAATTTTAATGTCATAAAAGTAGCGTTTTCAGGTGAAAATTTAATGAACTAAAATATTTCTCAAGTACATGAATACATAGGTATATACACATTAAATACTCAAACTACACACATTAAATATCAAACTATAAAAATTAAAAAAAAAAATTTCAAATCTGCAGTGACACTTTAAAAATCTTCAGTAAATCTCATTATTATTTTCTGGTAGTAAAATGTGGCTTAAAAAAATATAAAATCTGTTTCGTTTAGATTTTTATTTCATTTCTCTGCTTATTAGATATTTTTTGTTTTTTTTTTTTCATATGGTATGAATAATAAATATAATGAGTTAAAGTACTAAGTCACAGTTATTGTTAAGAACTTCATATAAAAAGTCAACTGATATCAAAGAATAATATTTTTTTTAATCAAAGTGTATTTTAATTTTAATGTGAAAGTACTTTTTAATACTTTTTATCTACCGAGTGAATAAAACGTTTTTTTTTTGGTTTTTTGCCAATTTTATTATTATATTATTTCTATTTTACTACCTTTGCGCCTTCATACAATTATCAGGAATAGCTGTACCTTTCGTTGCACATTTTTTTGGGATTTTACGTCTATTGAAAATGCCAATTAAATAATTATTACTTTATTTGATCGTCTAGCGCAAAGGGAAAATCACTCAATGAGTGGTTTATCGATTCGTTGCACGTTTACGCCATTGACAAGTGTAATTGCACAACTTGCAGTCTTAAACAAAAGCGATAAAGATCTATTAAGCACAATCGTTATTTGTATGTTTCTGTATGAAAGCGCATGTTGAGATCGATTTGAAATCGATATAGATAGAATTATAAGCAATCGTGGTACAAATAGCAGGAACAGACTGCTTAATTCAAAATGCAATACATACAAAGGCGAAGTCGTAAAACTACAAAGTGAATTTTTATCGTCGTATTTGAGTTATAACTGAGGTAACTAGACTTTTGTAAAACAAAGCAGAATTGATATTTGAGGTATGGTTTTTAATTTTAATCCCACTTTTTCTTAAAAAAAAATTGTATTATTCATTTTACATTGCCGTAAATAAATTTCCTATTTTATTTTTTTTTATTTTATTTTACCTATCTTATTTTATTTACTTTTATTAATTTTTATTTTATATCATTTTTTGTTTTCCTATATTTATTTATTTATTTAATTTTGTTTTTTTTTTACTTCATTTTATTTTATTTTATTTTATTTTACTTTAATTTATTTTATTTTATTTTATTTTTTTTTAATTAATTTTACTTTATTTAATTTTATTTTATTTAGTTTTATTTCATTTACTTATTTTCCTTTATTTAATCTACTTTAATATATTTATTCTATTTTATTTTATTCTATTTCATTTTATATATTTTTATTTTATTTTAATGTAATTTTTTTTATTTTATTATATTTACATTTATTTAGTTTTATTTTATTTTATTCTGTTTTATTTAATTTTTTATTTTCCTATATTTATTTATTTATTTTAAATTATCTTATTTTAATTTTCTTTATTTTTTTAATTTTGTTCTATTTTTGTTTACTCTTTAATTTTTTTTTTATTTACTTTTATATTTTTTTATATTTTTTTATTTTAATTTATCTTATTTTATTTTACTTATTTTTATTTTATTTTATTTAATATTTTCTTTTATTTAAATTCTTTAAATATATTTCATTTTATTTTTTTTTATTTTATTTCATCTTAGCTTATTTGATTTAATTCTTTTAATTTTATTAAATACTGTTTTATTTTATTTTATTATTTTTTATTTAATTTAATTTAATCTTATTTTGTTTTTATATTTTTGATTATATTTTATTTTATTTTATTTTTTTTATTCAATTTTATTATAATTTATTTTTTTATTTTATTTTATTTTGTTTTATTTTATTTTATTTTATTTTATTTTATTATTTTTTTTTAATAGTATTATTTTTATTTTAATTTTAGTTTTTTCATTTAACTTTATTTTAGTTTTATTTTACTTTACATAATTTTATTTTATTTTATTTTATATTATTATATTTTATTTTATTTTATTTTATTTTATTTTATTTTATTTTATTTTATTTTATTTTATTTTATTTTATTTTATTTTATTTTATTTTATTTTATTTTATTTTATTTTATTTTATTTTATTTTATTTTATTTTATTTTATTTTATTTTATTTTATTTTATTTTATTTTATTTTATTTTATTTTATTTTATTTTATTTTATTTTATTTTATTTTATTTTATTTTATTTTATTTTATTTTATTTTATTTTATTTTATTTTATTTTATTTTATTTTATTTTATTTTATTTTATTTTATTTTATTTTATTTTATTTTATTTTATTTTATTTTATTTTATTTTATCTTATTTTATTTTATCTTATTTTATTTTATTTTATTTTATTTTATTTTTTTATTTAATTATATTTTAAATAATTATTTTATGTTATTTTATCTTATTTTACTTTATTTTATTTTTTTATTTAATTTTATTTTAAATAATTTTTTTATTTTATTTTATTTTATTTAATTTCATCTCATTTAACTTAATTTAATTGTGTTTTATATAATATTGATTTAATTATTTTTATTTAATTTTTTTATTAGATTTTATTTCGACTTTATTTTGTTATAATTTTTTATTTTATATTACATTATTACATTTTTTCTTATTTTCTGTATTCATTTAATTTTAGTTTATTTTTATTAAATTAATTATTTATTAATGTTAAATAATTCTACACATAGTTTTAAATTTACTATACTTTCATTCATTTAAAACTGCCCTAATATGAGTAAACAACAAAATAAGTAAAAATATATTGTATATGTATGTGCGCATTAATAAATACTCAATACGTTGTACAAATGCTAATTGATTTGTTTATTGAATTGTTAACTGAAACCAATAAAATGTTAACAATTATGCATATTTGTATGTACAAACGTCTAGCGCAATGTGACAATTTAATCATTCTCATTTGCCACTTGACGCGTTCACAATGTATTTTATTGACAATTAGAATTGTGACAAGTCGCAGAAGGAATATTGATGAACTACTGAATGGGTCATAAATGAATAGTTTAATTTTATGTATACGACACATTTTTATAAATAAAAAAAATTAAATATAAGAGAGCCAAGTGGGAGAAAAATGATATTGGAGAAGTTTTATAAATAATACGCTGAAGCTCTGATTGAGGTAACAGCTGAGAAGTATCTTGTTATAACATTGAGACAATCTACTCTACTGTCACTTGTATTAAGTAAAAGAGAACATCTACCTTGAGATCTCATCTCCTTAAGCTAGGTAAATTGGAATTGTTTGAGTGCACAGAATGCCCAGAGGACGGGAAGAGCTAAAATACTACCTTTGTAAAGGTCCGGCCTGCAGCCGGTGGAGACGTCACATCTTCCACGATATTCTCAGCTCCAACCTTACAGAGGTGAGCACGTGTGGTTGAAAGAAATCTAAAGAATTGTGCACGGTGGAGCACAATAAACCTGCTCAATGGCCCGACCAACCCGACCAACTAATACGAATATAAAAAAAACAGCAACAAACCATTAATATTTTTTAAAGACACAAATATTTATTTGCACATATAAGTTCAAAAATTTAAATTAAATGCAATAATATTTTAAAAAATAAATATTTCTTTAAGCATATTACTTATAAATAAATACTATACCATAATTAAGAAAAAATTTAATCAACATAGAAGATAAAAATATTTAAAAATAATTAAATCAAATACCTATATAAAAATCGGAATAAATTAAAAAATTCTAAGAAATTATAAATATAAATATATATACTCGTATATATATATAAATTATTAAATGATTGAATTAAAAAAATATTCTTCTAATCAATTTATATTAAAAAACAATTTTAAAAAAACATAATAAATGATATAAAAAATGGTAAAAAATTTAAAAGTAATAAATCGCAAAAAAAAATATATGAGTAAATTAACAAAAGATTTATGAAAACATTTTATATATAAAAACAAAAACACAAAGTATTAGGAGAAAAAATGATCAATTGTAAAAGCAAATGAAAAACTTTTCAAAAAAGTCATCAAAAAATGTAGATATGGTAAAATTAAAAAAAAATGATTCAGAGCAATTTTTATTGAAATTGGCAATAAAATGAAAAAAAATATGTAAAATTTTTAGAAAAAAAAAAATAAATCATAAAAATTGAATATAGTAATGAATTATAAAAGTTACCCTTAAAAAAATTAATTTGAACAAACTATAAAAAATCTATGTAATGAATTATTTGTAAAAAATATTTATCTAAACTTTTTATATTGGCAGCACCTAAAAGATTAATAATAAATAAAAAAAATTTTAAAAAGTAAATTAATTATTAAAAAATATTATTAAAAACTAAGTACAAAATACAAATATATTTATATGAAAATATTATGAAATTTTCCGAAGAATCGATGTGGGAGATATACATACATATATAAAATTATATATTATATAAATATAGTAGGTACATAAACAATTAATATATATCTATAAATAGTCAACTAAATTATTTAATAAATAGATAATTTAATAAAAAATAACATAATTCATAAATCAACTGTAAAAAAAACAAGCACAAAAAATACGATACTATTCCCCTTCACACAACTACCGATTCTCTCTCAACATAACCGCCGACTCCACGCACACGTTGATCGATCAATTGAAAGTTAATAAATAATGCTCAACTAGAGCAACAAATGTCAGTGCACACATTTCAATTTCGATTTCATTACATGAAAATCATTTACGCTTCGATTACAAGTGACAGTGCGCGGCAACAATCGATCAATCACTTAAGGCAAGCACCAGCGCTGACCCTACTAACTGGTTCGAATGAAATGAGATGGAACGAAATGTGAAATGAAATGAACTTAAGTGAAATGAGTGGGCATACATATGAAATGCTAAATTATCGAATGCAGTAAGTATGAAAAAAAAAAAAATTAATTGAGTAGTGTATCTGTCGATAACAAAACCCAGGCATGTGCTAAAAAATATTTTAAATTTTACGTGGCAGTGAAAATAAGCCAAATTTTCTCCTCTTTATTTGAAAATAAAGTAATAAAACCATTATGTTTTACTTTACAGTATTTTTTTTTTTTATTTTAATTTTAATTTTTATTATCTTATTTTTTATTTTATTTTCTTATTTTTTATTTTTATTGTTTCCAGTGAATACCGCCACAACATATTAACGACCTGTCAACGATCAAGCAGCAAGTCATCTTCAAACAATAATGACGACCACGCGGCCTATAACTACAAAATTTAAACACACACACACACAGAAACAAATAAGCAAGAAAGTATAAATAAAAATATCAAAATAAAAGACACACTTAATTCTTCGAATTCTATAGAAAATCATATGCAGACACGCGATAAAATCGCAAAAATTTACCCTTCAAATAAACAGCGAGAGAAAGAGAGGAAAAGAGTAGCAGTAAAGTATACACATACGTGTAAATACTCGTTGAGTGACGACGACCGCCGATCGATGAACAGCTGATGACCCAACTACAAGTGTTGTCAATGTGCGGCAAGCCAAACGCACGGACCTACCTGCCATTAATTGGTGAGTATTCAATAAGTGTCTTTAGATAAACTTCAGATTTCCATGTTATAAACTTATCGACGATCGTTTAAAGATAAAAAAAAAATAAAATAATAAGAAAGAAAAATAATCTTACTCTGTAGTTGTTTATGTAAAGCTGTTATAATGAAGCCACACTCAGGGAAAGACAGTAGCCGCTGCTGTTTGTCAGTAAGTCGACAAACTGTCTGTCAAATTGACAACGTCAAGTGTACTTCTGGAAGACGCCGTCACCGGGAGACAGGGAAGAGGATGTTCAGGTGAACAGCACTAGGGTTTGTATGAGTAAAATTTGTAAATGTAAACATTTTTATATGTGACGATATTAAAGCTGTTCTTAGTTGGATGAAGTCCGGAGTTGACTAAGCGGTAAACTTGCCTTGAGGTCAGTACTTAAATAAGTTAATCTGAGCAAAGTGTAAGTGGTAAAGTCAAGTCAATGAGAAGAGAGCATGGAATGCAAACTCTGGCTTAATGTAAGTCACTGGATATATTAAGCCAAATTCAGGACTGTAGTAAGGTAAGCAGCAGGAAGGCGTACTTTATGAAGCCAATCTGTAATGATCTAACTAATATGGTTGGCTGAATAGAACCACTTCGACACTTTCGCTTTAGAAATGTGTTTTGAATTCTAATCCGCTCAGGCAACGAAGTGGTACGTTGGGATTGGGATGCAGCAAAACAATTACTTTGGATAAGAGAACTCAATTTGATGACGAACACGGCAAACTGATTTGGGAGCATGCTCCTGGAATTTCGAGGTTCTCTAATTGGAAATGTCGCTGATCAACTGGTTGATGTTCTGTCAAAATCTCTTTGAGAAACATATTGAAACAATGATGTCGCTGATGAAGGAGATGTTCTGCCAGGCAGATCAATGTTGGAGTCCATATAAGTCCACAATATTTTAACTTAATATGTTTAGACTGAACAAGCAAGATCTATATTTCATCAATATAATATCGATCTATGTTGTGATTTAAGTTGTCTGAACTGTTGGGCTGAAGATTGATGCGCTTGCGAAAATAAGTATAAACGTTTCGATACCAGTGAACTGTGGAATACATCTCTCTGTCGCTGAACTTCTCTTATGTCGTACTAGATCCTTATGGATTTAGCTGAAAAAAGTCTTCTTGGCTTTTCGATGTCTTAATTCGTCTCAGTGTCCTGAAAAAGAACTGGAGACTTTGTCTCAAGAACTAAAAAAAAAAAGAAAAATAGGAAAAAGGGACACACCTAAAGTTCTAGTAAATTTAAATACAAAGTTGACTCCCTTTGCTGATTTCTCCCGCGTGTTCCTACTCGCTCTTTACCCAACTCATGCCTTTTGCTCATACAATGTGGTGACTCAGCAAAAAATTTCTGCACACTGGCAGCTTCTTTTTCTGATGTTATCAAACACAAGTATTGAGCTGAAGTATGGATAGTCCTTGCAAAGTCATACTTGTAGGGGAAACGAGCAAAACCAACAGTAGCAACATTTGTTGACAGTTACTGTGTTGTTATGAGTGCAGATGTATTTAGTGATGATGCTGCAGGTGATTTTGTTGCCTTGCGGTGTTGCGATTATAAGATTATTATTTAGAAGGTTCTGTACTAGTGGTGTCTACGATGGTTCGTTCAGAGCTTTGTCAGTTTGAATCTGTTTGGTAAGATCAGAGTCTTGTCTTTTTTCCGTTCTGTAGTGTGAAACCGGGAGCTCAATCAAACGTGCTTACCTTTAAGTAGCCCTTTTCGTAGTCCACTCTTCTGCGCATATCACCGAAAAACCTGCACCAATCCACTATTATAGCACCTATCTTCATAGCATGAGGTTAAATGTGAACTGGTGTCCTCATCTTAATACATCTCATTGTTCAGCTATGTGATCCAACTGATGGTGGACTTACGCGCTCCCCCCAACATTATTCGTTTTACATGTTTGTCCATTTTCCATTGTTATTAAACCTCGGATCTAAAGATTCTGAAAGCTTTCTTAAGTGATACCTAACCCCATTTATTTTAAAGACAAAGACAGAAGTAATCTATGGTTTCAAGTTTAACAGTTAACATACTCTTAAGTATGAGTCAGCTGTATTTATTTGTGTTTTCATATCGCCATTTAAGTAAATGCATAAATTTAATATCGAAGTAATAAATCAATGAATGGTTGTAAAGGTAGCTATAAAACAACAGAAGAACTGAGAAAAACAAAATGTAGTAATAAAGCAAATGAGACCTCTGTAATTTATTATGATCATGTTAAATATACTCATACATGTGTATGTATGTATATAAATATATATGGTAAATGTGCGCCTGCGCAAACATTCCACTTCAATAAAAATATACACATTACAAAGAGTCGGTAATAGCAGGCGTGCCAATTGATCAGACTGAATTATTGAACAACTTTGAAAATGCCACACCTCATACATATTGTAGATGGACTAAATTTTGAGGTCGTTGAACCCATTACATAATATAAAGTGCAAATTGGGTGAAAACTTTGCAAAAAGTGGTTTTGTTAGCATATGAAACAATATACTATATTCGTATGAAGCATAGTTATTTTAATAAATTTAATTTTTTTTACTTTAATTTAGATAATTTTATTTAATTTGATTTTTTATTTTAATTTATTTTAGTTTAATTTTATGCTATTTTATCCTATTTTATTTTATTTTATTTTATTCGAATTTCTGTTTTTATTTAATTTAATTTAATTTAATTTTTTTTTTAAATTTATTCCATTTTATTTTATTTATTTTGTTTTATTTTATTTTAATTTATTTAATTTTACTTTTGTTTATTTTATTTAATTTTTAGTTTATTTCATTTTACTGTACTTTATATTTATTAAATTAATTTTTATTTATTTTATTTTATATTAGTGTTGGTTGTTTTATTTTATTTTATTTTACTTTATTTTACGTTATTTTATTTCATTTTGTTTTGTTTTACTTTATTTAAATTAATTTTTTTTTTAATTTTATTTAATTTAATTTCATTTTTTTCATTTTTATTATAATATTTTATTTTATCTTAATTATTATATTTTATATACTTTTATTATTTTTTTTTATTTTATTCTGATTTTTTTATTTTACTGTATTTTATATTTATTAACTTAATTTTCATTTATTTTACTTTATTTTATATAAACTTTTTAATTTATTTTATTTTACTTTATATATATTTTTTTTATTTTATTTTTTTTTTTTGTTTTTCTTTATGTTATTTTATTTTGTTTTATTTTTTATATCTTGTTTTATAATATTTTATTTTATTATATTTTATTTCATTTTATTTTACTTTATTTTATTTTTATTAATTCTTTTTCCGTTTTTTTATTTTTTTAATTTTTTAATTTATTCTTTTTTATATTAATTTATTTTATATTATTTTATTTCTATTGTCATTTTATTTTATTTGATTTGATTTTATTTAATTTTCTGTTATTTTTTTACTTTATTTTACTTCATTTTAATTTATTTTCTTTAATTTTATTTATTTTTTTTTATTTCAATTTATTTTATTTAATTTTTTTATTTTTTTTTATATTAGTTTATTACAGTTTCAATTTTATTACAAATCAATTTTTATTCTATTTTACCTATATTATTTTATCCTAGTTTATTTTATTTTATTAAAATGTTTATTTTTATTTAATTTAATTTAATTTTACTTTATTTTTTCCTATTTTATTTTATATTATTTTATTTTATTTCATATTATATTATTATTTTTATTTTATTTTATTTTATTTCATTCTATTTTATTTTATTAAGATAATTTTATTTAATTTTTTTTAATTTTTTTATTTGATTATATTTTTTTACTTTTTTTATTTTATTTTATTTTATTTTTTTATTTATATTAATTTTTTTAATATTTTTTCGTTTCTGTTTTTATTTTTATTTTGTTTTATTTCACTTTATTTTATTTTATTTGATTTAATTTTGTTCATTTTATTTAATTTTTTTTTTAATTTTTCATTCTATTTTATATTATTTCATTTTTTCTTTTTTATTTTATATTATTTTATTTTATTTTATTTAATTTTATTTTATATTATTTTATTTTATTTTATTTTATTTTATTTTATTTTATTTTATTTTATTTTATTTTATTTTATTTTATTTTATTTTATTTTATTTTATTTTATTTTATTTTGTTTTATTTTATTTTATTTTATTTATTTTATTTTTTTTTTTTATTTTCTTTGATTTTATTTTATTCTACTTTTTTACTTAATTTTATTTATTTTTATTTTATTTTATTTTATTTCATTTTATTTTATTTTATTATTTTTATTTTATTTTATTTTATACGATTTTATTTTATTTTATTGATTTAATATGTTTAATTTTATTTTATTTTATTTTATTTTATTTTATGTTATATTATTTTATTTTAGTTTATTTTATTTTAGTTAAATTTATTATATTTTTTTTTTGTTTATTTTGTTTTTTACTTAATTTTATTTTATTTTATTTGATTTTATTTTATTTATATTATTTTATTTTATTTTGCTTATTTTATTTTATATTATTTTATTTTTATTTAATTTTGTTTTTATTAGTTTATTTTATATTATTTAATTTCTATTTTTAATTTATTTTATTTTATTTCATTTTATTTATTTGTTTTTTATTTTATTTTATTTTATTTCATTCTAATGTATGTTGTTTTATTTTCTTTTATCTCATTTTATTTAGACATATTATTAATAACGAACAAATTCGATCAAAGTTTCCCATAAAAAGTGGAATGCGTGGAAACTTTCAAACACCATAAGTCTCTTCAGAATGTGAGTATGTCGCGCATGCGCAGAAATGAAATGTCAAACGTCAAAGAAAGGCAATCACCGACTTGTATATTCGAAAAAGTTGAAAATCAACAACAACATCTGTCTTCAACAACAACCGATCAGACCAACAACTGCGCCAATTCAAATGCGAAATTAAAAATGAAGGCGAAACCACGAATGAAGTCACAGACACAAACGATTTTGAATGACAGACAGTTGGACTGATGGAGGTTGTGTTTGGGAAGTACGAGTACTCGTTCCACATAGACAGATGGGCTGCAGCTAAGCGATGGGAGAGCAGTAACGGACAGGCCACCAAGCGGTTGTAAGGAGGAAAGGAAGTTGTGATTTGACAGCTCAGAGGCAAACTCTTCTGTATCTGCCTGTCTATATACCATATGTATGTGTGTGTATATGTGTATGCTCCAGACGCGAAAGTACCGCGCAGTCGAAGTTCAACATATCGAAATAAATAGACAGGCGGACATTAGCACTTAAGACAATAACAAAAATACAAAAAGAGAGGAACGAAAAAGCACCAAAAACCAAAAACAAATTGTTGATAAAGGAAAATGTAAAAATCACTTCGACCTCGCTGACTGACATTTGATTATTGGCTTCCAATTTACTGCAACCACGATCGTGCACAAGACGTGCAACAACAATTTCGGCTGCGACGGCCGTGGTAGCGGTGGGGGTTTTCGCATTCAACGCTCTTCGTTGATTGAGAATGCCGTTGTGACTGCTGTTAAATTGCCGGCTTTGCCGTCAGTGCTGCCGTGCTCCACCAGCTATAAACGATAGCAGCGGCGTGCGGCGGCGGTTACGGCGACGCCACATCTGCCACCTTTTAGCTCGCGTCGCATAGCATCCGATCATCAGCCAGAAATTGAGGCAATCAGAAGTCAGCAGTCAAATTGGTGAGCAAAAGAAATCGCTGTTTTGCCTCGAACTGACAACCAAAGTATCAGCAGCAGCAGCAGCAACAGCGGCGGTGCTACATATAAGGTAGCTATCGCTATCGCGGTTTAAGCTTGCCACCAGTAAGCAGTTATTAATGCAGCAGTTGCACATGCCCATCGGTTTCACATTCAAACCCTACACAAATGTGGTATGCAACAATTTGTTGTTGTTGCTTTGTATGGCGGATCAGTGGTTACGATCGATTGCAATTCAGTTTCAGATTCATTCACTGGCACTCGCGCTGCTGCCACTTCAATTTAAACTCTTTAACTTCTGCAGAAGTCTCTTTGGCGGACCATTTAGTTATGTGCCTGTGTTTTAAAAACATATTCCCATTTCGATTTATTTGCTGCCCGCGAAGTTGTTGTTGGCTTGTCTTTCACTTGTCAGCGTGGCCTTGCATTCGCCATTTGCAGCCTCCATCATCCATCGGGGTTTGTGTAGCGATACCTTGATTGATTGACAGCGATGTGAACGCCTATTTCGTTGCTCTCCGAGCGCTGGGCGAAGACGGCGATCGTCGCCGTTCGATGTAAGGCTTTTATGCCCAGTCCTGATATATGGTTATACGAACTGGTTTAGCCTTAGGCTGTCTAAGGCGATCGAACCAATGAGACGAAAGGTAAAGAGCGAAAATTACGAAGAAGAAAAAAAAACTACAAAATATTAGGTCTAGTAAAAAATCAACCATGTTTGATAACTTTTTGCCATTTTGGAGATTATTATTATTATCATTATGCCTCTATTATAGAAACCCTTGTTGCTAATGGCAAATAATTTGTTTGCCCCGATTTTGACAGAGCACTTAAGACAATTCTTTACCAGCCAAAAACATTCGCCATAGACAGGTACGAGTGGTAATCCGTTGGTGCGAGGTCTGGCCTATAAGGTGGATGCATAAGCAACCTCCAACCAAACTCTTGGAGCTACTGACGAGTCATTATTGATAGACGTTGTTCTAATGAAACACAATTCCCCTCCTGTTGACCAAAGCTGGGGCTTCTGTGCGATTGTTTCCTTCAGCCGGCTCAAGTGCTGACAGTAAACGTGCATTTAAGGAGTCTGTACCATTCGACCACATGTCATCATCAGCCAGCAGTCATTTTTGAAGTAGGCAGATTTTGTTGCGATCCAGCAGTGAATGCGCAGTTGAAAACTCGGTACTAGAGGTTTCTCTCGAGCTCGTTTGTGTTTCCAGCCTCCAGTATTAGAGCCAGAAACATTATTCACATTTTCAGTTGCCGGACTTGGGCTTACGCCTTTATCGAAGAAAAACTTTAGAATATAGCGTCATTTCTCTTTGCTGATGTCCAACTTAGCCATCGACTTAGCTACATGTGGGCTTAGCGTAATCGAAAAGTGTTGGCCTATCAATTTTTAGTCCCTTGATCTGGGCGAAGCTTCAACCCATGAAGCTTATTTTTAAATTTTCATACCATCAATGAAAGCTTTTACAGTCTTATCGAGCTACAGAGAATATAGAGGCAATTATCATTAACATACGATATCCATCGTTACAACAACAAAATTTCAACACACATATTTTTGAACCAAGAAGTATACAATAGAAGAACTTCCAAACACCAAGCAATTAAAATTCATACAATGTTCGAATGGCGAGTTCGAAAAAAGCCAAAGTAAAAAAGCTGAGGTAAAAAGGTATGAGAATGTGCATAGAAATGTGGCAGAAATGAAAATAAAAATACATATATATATATATATATGTATATATGTAAATATAAATATACTTTAAAAAAAAAATTTGCGTATTCCGTTTGTGCTGCCGGCACTTTTGGTGCTTTCCGTCTTCTCTGATCAATGCCGCCGCCATATCACTGTTGGTCTGATCGCATTTGTTATTTAAACTAAATATATATAAACATAGCAACAGAGAAGAAAAAGAAAACAGCAACAAAATATCAATTTCGATTTATCACCACTTCAATTATACATTCAAATGTTCAATTAATTGCAAACATCCGTCAGTAATATTTGTGGGGTAATTTATGCACAAGGATTTCGTAAACATATGCACACATACATATGTACGAGTATATATAGGTCCATATGCATGTTTTACATATGTACATACATAAATAAATTTACTTTTATTTTCTTATTTTTGAACTATTTTGTATGCATTGCATGAAAGAAACAAATTCGATAAGTTCGCTTTCAAGCTTAGGTGATTTACCAGAAGCAAACATACATACATACAAACTAGTAATCCGCTTGTGGTGCTCACTTGTTGTATGTGCATTTGTGCGAGTGATCGACAAGTGCGATTAATTGAATACGCATTTGTACTTGCTTATAAGGTGCGTGGGAATTTTTCATTGGTGCTGCTTTTATTTTTGGTGAGAGTGTGGGAAAGTGAAAAGCTTTATTTACTATTTAGTAGCTAATAAAGTTAAGCTGTGCCACAGAAGAGATTAATTGTATTGATTAATTGCATACAAATAATGATGTAAATTATTTATATAAACTTCGGTTAGAAATAATAAAACTAAGATAAAATAATGCGACTAAAATTAAGTAAATTTAAATTAATAAAAAAAATATTGTGAAAGGAAATAAAATAAATAAGAAAATAAAATAAAGTAAAATAAAATAAAATAAAAAAAATTAAATAAAATAAAATATAAAAATATACAAAACAAAATAAAGCAAACGAAACTAAAACAAAATAAAATGAAAGAAAATAAATTAAAATAAAATAAAAGAAAATAAAATAAAATAAAGTACAATAAAATTAAATAAAATAAAAAAAATAATAATAAATATAAAATAATGTAAATAACATTAAAATGAAATAAAATAAAAAACATAAAATAAAATTAAATAAAATAAATTAATGAATTAGTTATAAAATAAGGTAAAATTAAATAAAACAAAATAAAATAAAAAAAAATAAAATAAAACAAAATAAAATAATATAATATAATATAAAATAAAATAAAATAAAATAAAATAAAATAAAATAAAATAAAATAAAATAAAATAAAATAAAATAAAATAAAATAAAATAAAATAAAATAAAATAAAATAAAATAAAATAAAATAAAATAAAATAAAATAAAATAAAATAAAATAAAATAAAATAAAATAAAATAAAATAAAATAAAATAAAATAAAATAAAATAAAATAAAATAAAATAAAATAAAATAAAATAAAATAAAATAAAATAAAATAAAATAAAATAAAATAAAATAAATTAAATTAAATAAAATAAAATACAATAAAATAAATAAAAATACAAAAAAATTAAATAAAATAAAATAAAATAAAACAAAATAAAACTAAAAAAATGAAATAAAATAAAATTAACCAAAATAGAATAGAATAAAATAAAGGAAAATGAAATAAAACAAAATAAAATTAAAAAAATGAAATATATTAAAATAAAAGAGAATTAGCTAAAATAGAATAGAATAAAATAAAAAAAAATGAAATAAAATAAAATAAAATAATTAAAAATTAAATTAATATAAAAAATAAATAAAAAAATAAAATAAAATAATATAAAACAAAATACAAAAAATCTAGTAAAATAAAACAAAATAAAATAAAAGAAAATACGATCAAATAAAATAATATTAAATAAAATTGAATAAAATAAAATAAAATGAAATTAAATACAATAAAATAAAAGTAAATAAAATAGTATAAAAAAATAAAATAAAACTAAATTTACTACAATAGAATAAAATAAAATGAAATAAAGTAAAATTAAATATAATAAAAGAAAAGTAAATAAAATAAAATAAAATTAAATTAAATAAAATAAAATAAAATAAAATAAAATAAAATAAAATAAAATAAAATAAAGTTAAATAAAATAAAATAAATTAAAATAAAATAAACTAAAATAAAATAAAAGAAATTTAAAATAAAATGAAGTAAATAAAATAAAATAAACTAAAATAAAATAAACTAAAACAAAATAAAATAAAATACCATAAAATAGAATAAAATAAAATTATATGAAAAAAATAAAATGACATAAGTAAAGGAAATAAA
>JAWMAG010000065.1:9310000-9355000 GCA_037013455.1 Ceratitis rosa
AAACGCAAGCTTTGACAAAAAAACTCAAATCTACTGCTATTTATATTACTTTATTCTGCAACAAATTAAACAAACAGCTTTAAATCTCAAAATAAAAATATTAGAAGTTCCTAAGGACAAAGACTGGATTTCTGTTTACATAACAATATTTAATTTCTTGCTCTACATGGCCCATTCAACTCCACCTCTCCGATAACGTACCTGCGGCCCGTCTCAAGCATGCCGGCATCCCGTGCCTCTCCCTTCTGATGGGGCATTGCATAACGCAATTTATGCCAAAACCTTTCATCCTTCCAGTCCAAATAGGTGGTCATAGACAAATAAGCCCTCAGCTTCCTATCCAGTAAGCTGTTTTTGACTATCTCACCATACTTAATAATGACCAGGCGTGAACGTCCCTCAATCAACGAACTCTGATGAGCCATACGAAACTCCATGCGCGCCCAATCCGATTCGATGAAATGCTGTGAGAGTACGATGATCGTGCGGCTTGACTGTTCGACAGACTCGATTATTTGTTCGGGTATATAAGCGCCGGCCAACCAATTGCGCTCGTGTGTGCAGATACGAAAAGGTGTCGGACCCTCTTCCAAACCCGGCAGCAATGTTTTGTTAACGAATTTCTCATCCTGATAAGCGTACGAGATGAAAGCATCAAAATTTTTATTCTTATACAATTCACGTTCGTTGATGAAGCGGCGGCATATGTTGTGACTATGCAACCAGATACGCAATTGTAGTCTGTACTTTAAAGAGAAGCCAATAATGATGAGCGCTACAATAGCTGTTGAGGAAAGGCCAATATAAACTGGTATTGAAATTGATTTCTGTTGTGGGCAAATCTCGGTAAAAGTGAGATTTAAAATTCCTCTCGCCGGTTCATTATCACAATGCAATTTATCTACATCCGGTATGTGGCTGCGATATGCCTTTACGGCAAGCAAAAGCGACTCTTCGCCACAATCACATCGCCAGGGATTGCCACTGAGGTAAAAATGTGTCAAAGATTGGTAAAGATCAAAACAATCAGCACTTAGGTTTGTTAAATGATTGTTGCTCACATCCAACACTCTTAAAGTGGACGGCAGTTGGGTGGACCTGATGACCGTTAATTGATTATGGGACACATTTAAGTGGGTCACATTCAAATAAGTGAATGTCGTCGCTTCGGGTAGCTCACGTAGCTGATTGTAACTGATGTCGAGATTCGCATACTTCACACCAAATGGTATGGAACCAACTAAAGGTGTAAACTCTGTCATGTTTCTGCTGCTACAGTTTATATAGAGAATTTCGTCATCACAATAATACTCACACTTTCCACAGTAAGGTAACCATTGGCATACGCTTGTGGCTGCAAGGATATCAGCTTTGAAATACTCAACATTATATAGGCTTTCATAGCACTCCTCTGGTTCTCCCGCGTAATAAATTTTCCTTGTGTATGGTGAGTTCTCATCAAACAGTGATAAAGCTAAAAGTCTATGTTTCGTCTGATTATTTGAAAGGATTGTAATTATGGGAAGTTTTGTACGTATTTTATTGTACCAATTCAGTTTGAAGATTTCTATAGAGTTGAAGCTTAGGTCCAGCCATATGACATGGTGTCTTCCGTTTTTGCCATGATGTGCTGTGTTCGATATTTGCGACGTGAAATCTTCCAGATGTTCGAAATTGGTTAAGAGTGTCTCATTGGCATAGAAATCATTACCAGCAATCGTTCTCAATTTGTTATAACTCAAATCCAATTGGTGTAAAAATCTCAAAGGCTTCGTGCATGCAATGATATTTGAGGGATTACTAAATAAGTTTTCGGACAAGTTCAGATATTTTAGCGAGCGTGTATTTTTGAATAATTTTTCTGGCAAATATGTAAGAAAGTTCCGGCTGAGATCCAGACCAATCAGCCTCTCTTGAGCAGCGAATGAATTTTCGTGAAGTTTTTGCAGAAAGTTATGTGGCAGACTCAAATATTCTAGTTCTCCAAGTGATGAGAAAATATTTTCGGGGAAACTTTCAGAAAAAGTTGAGGTCATGGTTAGATTCTTGAGAGCAGTTAAATTTTGAAAGTGCTCTGTAGTGAAATCCATTTCAAATAAACTCGATTCAACTATTAAGGTTCTCAGCGACTTGAGATGCAGAAAGAATATTGGTGATATTGGTATAGAAGATATTACCGTTAAATTCTCTATACCACTTGAGCTGTGAAGCAAATTTATTGGCGTTGATTTGGTTACTGCGATTACGGCATCATAAACGACGTCTTTCCGTTTTAGAATATCAGGCAATTGATGGCAATAATTTATACTGAATTCAACCTCTGTAGGCATTTCGAACTTCGGAACTTGTTCTAAACTCTTGTTGATGTCCACTGGTACCAACTTGCATAGTATACCAATATAAAGGTTGCTTGAGTTGATCTCAAAGTACACAATTACCCTCTGGTCGCTGAACTGACAACTCATTTCGTCTGCGCTACATTCGCATTCGCCGTCTTCCCACTCCTTATTGCATTTCGCAGTATCCAAAGCAGAGTATGAAGATGCTCCCTGGTGAAGCAGGATCGTTGTGATTGTATAGATAATCAGTAGGAATTTATACGAACAATAAACCCGTCGCAGGTTCATATTTTTAAATTTTTCCGCACAGAACTCAGAAGTCTTTATTCTCTTTAATTTCTTTTATAGCAAAATATTTTGACTTTGTAGTTTTCGAGACGAATCTTTGCATTGCCGTGTGCACAGTTAAAACAAAACTGAAATTATTTACTTACAAAACACGCTTATTTAAAGCAAGAAATTTTAACTTTTTAAGTTTTGAGTTTAAAAATGTTTCTTATCGTTGTGGTTAAAACCACAAAATTCTTTTAATTCGTTTTGTAGCTGCCTTTATTTAGCTTACTACAACAGTGACTAAATAAATTGGTATTTCGTTGGTTGTGCTTTATAAACTGAATACGTATATATTCCTATAAAGACTTCAATATAGGGTCCGAAGCTCTCATGAACACACTATACACTCAAGTGGAAACTCAAAGGGGAACTCAATCGCCGCAGCTTACAATAAGATCTGCCTTAACAATGTTTCCAGTCTGATTCTGTGTTCGAAATGAAATTTTGTCTTATGAATGCGTTTTGCACCGTTATGGTCCTTTACCTTTAATTTACGCATTAAAAACGGCTAACACGCAGACGATGGAGCGATGAGCTGTACGAGTTATACGATGACATTGATCTCGTAGTACAGCGAATGAAGAGACAGTGGATATGCTGGCTAGCTTTGAAAGTAGACGATGCAGTACCCGCCAGTGAAAGTAGGAGAAGAAGAAGATTAAGTGGAGAGATACTTGATTTCACTTAGTATTTCCACCCGGAGCCAAACAGCGAAGAGCAAGAGAGCGAAGAGAAGAAAAGATTGGCATAAGCGAAGCCTACGCCAATGAAGAATAAGTTTAAGATGAAAGTCCCCATTGCAATGCTGAATGCTACCAAGTTAACGAACAGATAGATTTTCTTAATCCTTTTCTTTTATGGGTATTTTCAATGTTCTGTAGAATATTTGCATATACAATGAGCTAATGGGCGGACTCAACACAGTGGGCTAGCATATATATACGATACTTATCAGGCTTAGCTCGCGATCATAGACTACAAAGGGTCTGCTACTTGCGTTTTTTCATTGCTACGCGCCATGCATAATCTTCTTGTAGCTCAGTCGGTACACTCGTGGTTCTTAAGTCAGACGACGTGACGTGGTTTTCAGTGTGAGTTTCAGAAGTGAATTCTCGAGAGTTGCCTGGATGAGTGCATAAGTTCGTGCCCGATTCCGCTGGATGCCGTACGAATCGCTTGAGAGTGGCGCTCGTGAAAGAAATAAAGGGTGGTTAAAATTTCAAGGGCCGATGTTGATTTTGAATAAAACATAAACTATTTAGGAAATTATTGAAATTTTATTATATTATGATATATTGGTATTACTCAATTATGTATGTAACAAAATATCGGCCAAATGAGCGCCGCGACCTCGGCGGCACACCTCCATACGATGGTCCAAATTTTCGATGACGCTGAGGCATAATGGAGTTTCTATGCCGTTAATGTGCCGAATTATCTCATCCTTTAGCTCTTGAATTGTTGCTGGCTTATCGACGTACACCTTTTCTTTCAAATAAGCCCAGAGAAAAAAGTCCAACGGTGTCAAATCACATGATCTTGGGGGAGATCTTACGTGAGATAACACGGCCATTGAATTTGTTGCGCAAAAGAGCCATTGTTTCATTAGCTGTGTGTGTGTGTCTCTCCATGGTTCAAATTGAGTAAGTCTGAAATAGAGAAATGTCAAATTAAATTCGGAAAAAAACTTGGCGTTTAGGTGTGGTTCACATTCAACATCGGCCCTTACAATTTAACCACCCTTTTTATACATATTATATATCGTTGGAAAGGTGACAGTCCGAACTGTAAATCAAGCATAAAATAACTTCATTTTGATTTGAGTTGCTAAGTGAAAAGACGCATGGAAGATGAACAACGAAAAAGATCATATGCGTCATATTATGTTATACGAATTCCGCAAAGGAAAAACAGTGGGCGCTGCAACTAAAGATATTCGCGAAGTTTATTTGGACCGTGCTCCAGCACTCCGCACAGTAAAGAAATGGTTCGCGAAATTTCGTTCTGGAGATTTTAACCTCGAAGATCAACCTCGCAGTGGACGGCCTTCTGAGCTTGATGACGATGTTCTAAGGACTTTAGTTGCGAATAACTCACGTATTTCGACGGAAGAGGTTGCCAGTGAATTGAACGTCAACAAATCAACTGCGTTTCGTCGTTTAAAAAAGGTTGGGTACACTTTGAAGCTCGATACATGGGTGCCACATCAGTTGAATGAAAAGAACAAAGTGGACCGTATGTCAACAGCAATTTCTTTGCTTCGACGGATCAAAAATGAACCTTTTTTGGATCGGCTCGTGACTGGTGATGAAAAATAGGTCCTGTACAACAATGTTCAACGCAAAAGAGCATGGAAACAGGCACACGAAGGAGCGGAACCGATGTCGAAAGGTGGATTGCATCCGATGTAGGTACTGCTGTGCATTTGGTGGGATATCCGAGGCGTGATCTATTTTGAGCTCTTGCCAGCTGGAGAAACGATCACTGCCAACAAGTATTGTCAGCAATTGGTCGAATTGAAGAAAAAAATTGATGAAAAACGTCCGATTTTGGCCAATCGCAAAGGAGTTCTTTTCCAACATGACAACGCCAGGCCACATGTTGCAAAACCGACGCTGGCCAAACTGAAGGAGATGAATTGGGAAATCATGCCGCATCCCCCATATTCACCCGACATTGCACCTTCTGATTATCATTTGTTTCGATCGCTGCAGAACAATTTGAATGGAAAAAAATTTAAAAATGTGGAAGACGTCAAAAACCACCTTGACACCTTTTTCAACGAGAAACCGCGCGATTTCTATGAATCAGGCATCCGTAAATTGGTTGAACGTTGGGAGTGGATTGCCGAACATGATGGCGAATACATAATTGATTAATAAAAGCGCTTTCTTCAAAAAATTTCAAATTTAGTTTGCACTTAAAATCGGGCACGAACTTATGCACTCATCCAATAGTTTATACTTTAATTATATTCTCTATTTCATGTAGAAATATAAGTCAGCAAATTTTGAATTAAACCCAGCATCCAGCACCCAGCACCCCTCCACAGAAAGAGATCTACTGAACTGGCGGCAGATATTACACTTATTGTATCAACTAATTAAATGCGGCCTCTTCGGGTATTTAACAGTTTTTCTTTTAATTAATTATCCTGCCTTTATAGACTGAGTTAAGCAAAAATGGCAATTGTCTATGTAGTTAGTGTTAGTTATGGATCGATCCTAGTAATATAACTTATTTTGGTCTCCCACCTTCATACCAAAATAATAATGAATACGTCTCGAGCTTAATGTTGAGTAAGACGATTCTATCAGTAAATCAATCTTAAGCTGGATTTTAAAACAATATTTGGATACCGTTCGGCGTTCGGAGATGGCTTAGAACAGTGCGTTCCATTGCCATTTCAACCTCCTGTCTTTGAAAGGCCTTTCAATAACTACCCGAAGGTCGCTGTAGTCGATTGGTTAGCACCGCGTGTTACTATTCAGTGGGTCTTGCGTTCGAATTATGACATCCAAAGTTATGTGAAACTGTTTTCTTATTGTGGTCACCAACTCGGCGTGGAGTGTCAAGAACCTCGAGTGTATTTCTATCGTCAAATAAAAGAGGCGAGAAGAAGAATACCTTATGTTATTCTGCACGAAATTATTGCATGCACCCTGTACATATATTTAAAATGGACATAAGAAATTACTATCGATTGTTTACTCAGCTTAATTCGTCCGCCAAATGATGACTAAATAAATTGGTATTTAATGTGGTTTTACCATAAATTAATTCTTCCTTACCGCAGATAAACAAAATACCCCAAAACCAGCTTGAGAAGTCGTGGTTCATGTTTTTGTGCTCTCCAACCTTCGATTGCTTGCGTTTTAACCCCATATAAAGCCAGTCTTAGTAGATCGAGAGACCGATTTTGACAACAGAACACCCTCATGCCTACACTTCTTCGTCTGAAGCTTGCTTGTATCATCTTCTATTATTATTATATTTACGGATGCCTGATTCATAGAAATCGCGCGGTTTCTCGTTGAAAAAGGTGTCAAGGTGGTTTTTGACGTCTTCCACATTTTTAAATTTTTTTCCATTCAAATTGTTCTGCAGCGATCGAAACAAATGATAATCAGAAGGTGCAATGTCGGGTGAATATGGGGGATGCGGCATGATTTCCCAATTCATCTCCTTCAGTTTGGCCAGGGTAGGTTTTGCAACATGTGGCCTGGCGTTGTCATGATGGAAAAGAACTCCTTTGCGATTGGCCAAAATCGGACGTTTTTCATCAATTGCTTTCTTCAATTCGACCAATTGCTGACAATACTTGTTGGCAGTGATCGTTTCTTCAGCTGGCAAGAGCTCAAAATATATCACGCCTCGGATATCCCACCAAATGCACAGCAGTACCTACATCGGATGCAATCCACCTTTCGACATCGGTTCCGCTCCTTCGTGTGCCTGTTTCCATGCTCTTTTGCGTTGAACATTGTTGTACAGGACCTATTTTTCATCACCAGTCACGAGCCGATCCAAAAAAGGTTCATTTTTGATCCGTCGAAGCAAAGAAATTGCTGTTGACATACGGTCCACTTTGTTCTTTTCATTCAACTGATGTGGCACCCATGTATCGAGCTTCAAAGTGTACCCAACCTTTTTTAAACGACGAAACGCAGTTGATTTGTTGACGTTCAATTCACTGGCAACCTCTTCCGTCGAAATACGTGAGTTATTCGCAACTAAAGTCCTTAGAACATCGTCATCAAGCTCAGAAGGCCGTCCACTGCGAGGTTGATCTTCGAGGTTAAAATCTCCAGAACGAAATTTCGCGAACCATTTCTTTACTGTGCGGAGTGCTGGAGCACGGTCCAAATAAACTTCGCGAATATCTTTAGTTGCAGCGCCCACTGTTTTTCCTTTGCGGAATTCGTATAACATAATATGACGCATATGATCTTTTTCGTTGTTCATCTTCCATGCGTCTTTTCACTAAGCAACTCAAATCAAAATGAAGTTATTTTATGCTTGATTTACAGTTCGGACTGTCACCTTTCCAACGATATATAATATCTATATATTTCTTTCACGAGCGCCACTCTCAAACGATTCGTACGGCATCCAGCGGAATCGGGCACGAACTTATGCACTCATCCAATATTAATTATAGCACTCTTATTAATACAAAGCAAAAAAAGGTATACTGCGTTAAATAACAAAAGCAAATCAGTACTTTTCAGGACCAGATAACAGAAAATGTGGAGCTCAAGATTTCAATCAAAAGTCCAGTAGAACTCGACAATGCAGTTGAAACGTTTACCTCGTTGATTCATCAAGCAGCTTTTGCATCTGCACCAAACAATAATACTAATGATACTTCTAGACCTCCTACCTGTGCACATGTATCTTTAGATATAAGAGCATTAATACGACAAAAAAGAAAGTTGCGAAAGAAATGGCAAACGACTAGAAACCCAACGGATAAGACAATTTTAAATAAAGCCACAAGTGTACTTAAAGAAAAACGGAATGAATTTAGAAATAAATCGATCTCAGATTACATTGATAACTTAAATGACAATAATAACGATAACTACAAAATATGGAAAGCCACGAAGTATCTAAAACGGCCAAAAAAAAGAAATGTACCTATAAAGGATCGTAATGATGCATGGTGTAGATCTGATATGAGCAAGGCTGATGCATATGCAAAACGTTTAGAAACAACATTCACCCCCTATACAAACAGCAATGGCAATGATGCCGAGACTCTTCAGTTTCTTGATGCCACATGTCAATTGTAATTACCGCTCAAACATATAAGACCTGATGAAATTCGTATTGAAATCGAAAAACTCAACAAAACCAAATCTCCAGGTTACGACAAAATTGATGCTAAAGTACAATAGCTAAGTGTTTACCAAAAAAAGGAATTATGTTCCTAACGCTTATAGGTATACAATTACATATTAAGGTTAAACCATTTCCCTATGCAGTGGAAATGTGCAGAAATTGTGATGGTTCCCTAACCTAACAAACCTTAAAACGAAATAGCTTCGTATAGGCCCATCAGCTAATTGGCACTATTCTCAAAAATATTTAAGAGAATATTTCTACGTAGAATTTCATCAATACTTAAAAAAAAAATAATGTAATACCTGTACATCAATTTGGTTTTCGGCGATAACATGGTACACCTGAGCAATGCCACCGAGTAGTAAATTACATTATTGACTATTTTGAAAAAAAAAATAATACTGTTCAGCTGTGTTTTTAGATATACCTACAACAAGCGTTCGATAAAGTTTGGCACTGTGGACAGTTATATAAAATGAAAAAAATTTTCCCCTCAGAAATTTATCTCGTTCTTAAGTCATATCTCAGTAATAGATCTTATTATATGAAAGTTAACAATGAAATCTATTCAATAAAATACATTAAAGCTGGAGTACCACAAGGAAGTGTCCTTGGACAAATTCTATACACAATCTTTACATCAGACATGCCAGAAACTGAAACAGTATTTATTGCAACATACGCTGACGATACCGCTATATTGGCGTCAAACTCATCGCCAATAGAAGCTTCTAATTTAGTCCAAAAAGAACTGAATGAGATTCAGTCTTGGTTAGATTGCTGGTAAATAAATGTCAATACAAATAAATCTGCACATGTGCTATTCACACTAAACGAAGTTACTTGTCATATCTATGGCAATACGATCCCAAAAAGTGACACCGTCAAATACTTAGGCTTTTATTTAGACAAACGGATAACATGGAAGAGCCATATTCAAGTTAAAAATAAACAACTTAAAACAAAAACTAGAAAAATATATTGGTTGCTTGGACCTAAGTCAACACTATTTCTCGAGACTAAATTGCTATTATACAAAGTGCTATTAAAACCTGTGTGGACCTATGGCATACAACTTTGGGGCACATCATCAAATTCAAATATAGAAATACTACAAAGATATCAATCTAAAACATTAAGATTGATCACAAATGCCCCCTGGTTCATTACAAATAAAGCCATTCATTCAGACTTAAGTATTCCTTTTATAAAAAACGAAATCAAAAGATTCAGCACAGCATACCTACACAGAATTAGCCATCATGATAATATACTAGCTATTTCGTTATTGGATGAAACTAATGAAATCAGAAGACTTAAAAGACATCATGTTCTAGATCTCCCCTTTAGATATTAATTTAAAACAAATCATTCAACAATATTACTTAATTGATGAAACGATTATCTTTTTGTAAATAAGCATAAATTATTATACAGGGTCCGCCACGTAACTTTTTTTTTTTTAAATGCAAGCATCGGATGGTCTCGTGGCTTCAATTCTTGAACCAATTGAACTTTGTACGGTGTCATACCAAGGTCTTTTTTCAAAATTCGCCTAAGGGACGTCTCGGAAATGTCCAATTGTTAAGAGCGAAGCTTCACTGATGTTCCGGGCGCCTCACGCACACTCTCGGCCACAGCAGCGATATTACCGACAGTACGCACTTTTTTTGATTTCTCACGCGTTGGTTTATCAATAATTGTGCCGGTTTCTCTCAATTTTTTCAAAAGAAAGCGCACATACGGAGCGGACGGTGCTTTGTTACAGCTCATTTCCGTGCATTCCGTACATTCTGCAACATTACCATAATTTTCAAAGTAAAACTGCACTATTTTAACGCGTTCCTCAATCGTATACACAACCATTTTCGTTCAGCGGAAGGATAAAACTAACTTTCTGTCAAATCAGATGTAACATCAGTGTTACCACACTCAAAATAACCACTAGTTCAAAAAAAAAAATGTTAGATGGTGGACCCTGTATGTATAAATACGTATGTACCTAAGTAATGTTTTATTATTGTACTCACTGGAGATTAATAATACCTATAAGTCAAATACCCATTGTTAAATAATTTGCTTATTGTTCTATGAACAGATTGCAAATATATGCATTAAATAAATAAAAAAAAAATCTTTAGTTCCTCAGCAATTAACTGACGGTCTGTTTCCACTATTTCCATGATTTTATTGCAATTTTCGACGACAGTCCTCCCAACGCGTGGTGCATTTTTTACATCGAAACTACCGGAACGGAACCTAGCAAACGCTGCACATTCGTTTACAGTATCGGGCCCATAAGCCAAATTAATTTTTTCAGCCGCTTTGGCTGCTCTCTCGCCTTGATCGAAGAAAAAATTGTAAAATATGGCGAATTTACTCTTTGCTGGTGACCATCTTTGACGAGCGCTCACAACGTACTGAGTCAATCAATCGAAAAACTGTCAAAGACAAACTTTTAACACGTTTTCAGTGCCGTATAGTATGACATGATGTGACACGTAACGCCATCTCTTAGATAAAATCCGAAAGAACTTTTTACTTTCACGCAAGTGAGGAAAGTTTTTGACTGCCATTCACCTGGGAGTGGCCAGAAACGATTCTTGTGCATATGGTTCAAGCAGCTCACGACGTCCGGTCTTAGACCACGTATCCCCTGGGTAGCCAACGAACATCCGTTTGGAGGCGAGCTAAAGTGAGAAGGCGAATCCCATGCGGTTGTGCGTAGGGTTTGGAACCCACCACATGAAAAAACAACCCAATGAAAAATCAATTTCAGCCTCGGATGTGTGAAAGACTAAAGCCCACCGTCAACAAACTGATTGGACCTTATCAGTGTGGCTTTAGACCTGGTCAGTCAACCATTGACCAGATATTCACCATGCGCCAAATCCTGGAAAAGACCCGTGAAAAGAGAATCGACACCCACCACCTTTTCGTCGATTTTAAAGCAGCCTTCGACAGCACAAAAAGGAGCAGCCTTTACGTCGCTATGTCTGAATTTGGTATCCCCGCAAAACTTATACGGCTATGTAAACTGACCTTAAGCAGCACTAAAGCTCCATCCAGATCGGGAAGGACCTCTCCGGGCTGTTCGATATCAAACGAGGTTTCAGACAGGGTGATTCCTTATCGTGTGACTTTTCTAATTTAATGCTGGAGAAAATAATACGAGCTGCAGAGCTAAATAGAGAAGGTACAATCTTCTATAAGAGTGTACAGCTGCTGGCGTACGCCGATGATATCGACATTATTGGCCTCAACAACCGCGCCGTGAGTTTCGCTTTCTCCAGACTGGATAGGATGAAATGGAATGGATGGAAGTTGCTACTTTGGACAGAGTAGGCAATTGAAGAGTAAAGTCCTCTCTCGGCGAACGAAAATCAAACTATACAAGTCGCTCATCATACCGGTCCTACTATATGGCGCAGAAGAGTGGACAATGTCAACATCTGATGAGTGGGCGTTAGGAGTTTTCGAGAGAAAAGTTTTGCGTAAGATTTATGGTCTTCTTCGAGTTGGCAACGGCGAATACCGCAGACGATGGAACGATGAGCTGTACGAGCTATACGATGATATGATCTCGTAGTTCAGCGAATGAAGAGACAGCGGCTACGCTGGCTAGGCAATGTCGTCCGAATGAATGAAAGCACTCCAGCTTTGAAAGTATTTGATGCAGTACCCGCTGGTGGAAGCAGAGGAAGAGGAAGACCTCCACTCCGTTGGAAGGATCAAGTGGGGAGTGATCTGGGTTCACTTGGCATTTCCAACTGGCACCAGGCAGCGAAAAAAAGAGAAGAATGGCGCTCTTATATTGATTTTGCTATAATCGCGTAAGCGGTGCCAACCCATAAAGAAGAAGAAGAATATATAATCAGCGCTTAGTAACTGCTGAAGCAATATTTGGCCGAGCTTCTCCTCCGTGTTGATGTTTTTCCAGCGAATGGTATCAGACTTTATTCTAAGCCGCCTCCGTACGGTCAATATACCATAGTACCGTAGTGACTTTCCAGGCAACAAAAACTTGCTATGTGTGCTATGATACTTCCCCTTCTTTCCTCCTGCTGAAAGAGATAAAAAAGGATTCTCATAGGAAATATTTTTAAAACTTCGCAATGCCTCATATCGCAATTTTTCAGTTTCTAGTTAGACTCGCAATTTAACACTGACCCATCCCATAATAATTCACTTTATTTCTTATTTTTTATTAAAAATTTATTTGCTTCATGATTCAAAAGTACCAAACTTTCCTTTAACATATTCGTAAGTAAATATTTGTGCATAAAGATGAAACTCTTAGCATTTATTTAATTGTTTAAAATATATTTAATTTCTTGCTTTACTTGGCCCATTCAATTACACCTCTCCGATAACGTACCTGCGGCCCGTCTCAAGCATGCCGGCATCCCGTGCCTCTCCCTTCTGATGGGGCATTACATAACGCAATTTATGCCAAAACCTTTCATCATTCCAATCCAAATAGGTGGTCATAGACAAATAAGCCCTCAGCTCCCTATCCAGTAAGCTATTTTGGACTATCTCACCATATTTAATAATGACCAGGCGTGAACGTCCCTCAATCAACGAACTCTGATGAGCCATACGAAACTCCATGCGCGCCCAATCCGATTCGATGAAATGCTGTGAGAGTACGATGATCGTGCGGCTTGACTGTTCGACAGACTCGATTATTTGTTCGGGTATATAAGCGCCGGCCAACCAATTGCGCCCGTGTGTGCAGATACGAAAAGGTGTCGGACCCTCTTCCAAACCCGGCAGCAAGGTTTTGTTAACGAATTTCTCATCCTGATAAGCGTACGAGATGAAAGCATCAAAATTTTTATTCTTATACAATTCACGTTCGTTGATGAAGCGGCGGCATATGTTGTGACTATGCAACCAGATACGCAATTGTAGACTGTACTTTAAAGAGAAGCCAATAATGATGAGCGCTACAATAGCTGTTGAGGAAAGGCCAATATAAACTGGTATTGAAATTGATTTCTGTTGTGGGCAAATCTCGGTAAAAGTGAGATTTAAAATTCCTCTCGCCGGTTCATTATCACAATGCAATTTATCTACATCCGGTATGTGGCTGCGAAATGCCTTTACAGCAAGCAAAAGCGGCTCTTCGTCACAATCACAGCGCCAAGGATTGCCACTGAGGTAAAAATGTGTTAAAGATTGGTAAAGATCAAAACAATCAGCACTTAGGTTTGTTAAATGATTGTTGCTCACATCCAACACCTTTAAATTGGACGGCAGTTGAGTGGGCCTGATGACCGTTAATTGATTGTGGGACACATTTAAGTGAGTCACATTCAAATAAACTATTGTTGTCGCTTCGGGTAGCTCACGTAGCTGATTGTGACTGATGTCGAGATTCGCATACTTCAAACCCAAATGTGCGGGACTAGTTAATTGAGTAAAGTCTGTCATGTTTCTGCTGCTACAGTCTATATAGAGCACTTCGTCATCCCAAACGTAATCACATTTTCCGTTATCAAGCAACCAATGACACGCGTCTGTGGCTGCAAGAATATCAGCTTGGAAATACATAACATGATAAAGGCTGTCATAGCACTCTTGTGAATCTAACGTGAAATAAATTGTCCTTGTGTATGGTGAGTTCTCATCAAACAGTGATAAAACTAAATATCTACCTGTGTTCTGATTATTTGATAGGATTGTAATTATGGGGAGTTTCGTACGTATTTTATTGTACGAATTCATTTTGAAGATTTCTATAGAGGTGAAGCTTAGGTCGAGCCATATGAAATGGTGTCTTTCGTATGTGCCACTAACTTCTATGATCGGAATTTGCGAAGTGAAATCTTCCAGATGTTCGAAGTTGGTTAAGAGTGTCTCATTGGCATAGGAATCATTACCAGCAATCGTTCTCAATTTGTTATAACTCAAATCCAATTGGTGTAAAAATCTCAAAGGCTTAGTGCATGCAATGATATTCGAGGGATTACTGAAGAAGTTTTCGGACAAGCTCAGATATTTTAGAGAGCGTGTATTTTTGAATAACTTTTCTGGCAAATATTCAAGATAGTTCCTGCTGAGATCCAGAGCAATCAGCTTCTCTTGAACAGCGAATAAATTTTCTTGAAGTTTTTGCAGAAAGTTATGTGGCAGACTCAAATGTTCTAGCTCTCCAAGTGATGAGAAAGTATTTTCGGGGAGTCCTATACCAAAGAAAATTGAGGTAATGGTTAGATTCTTGAGAGCAGTTAAATTTTGAAAGTGCTCTGTAGTGAAATGCATTTCATATAAACTCGATTCAACTGTTAAGGACCTCAGCGACTTGAGATGCAGAAAGAAAATTGGTGATATTGGTATAAGAGATATTACCTTTAAATTCTCTATACCACTTGAGTTGTGAAGCAAATTCATTGGCGTTGATTCGAATACAAAGATTTCTGCATCATAAACAACGTCTTTCCGTTTTAGAATATCAGGCAATTGATGGCAATAATTTATACTGAATTTAACTTTTGTAGGCATTTCGAATTTCGGAACTTGCTCTAAACTTTTCTCGACGTCCGATGATTGCCCCCGGCACATTATTTTGATAAAATTGTTGCTTGAGTTGATCTCAAATTTCACCGATCCACTCTTGTCTCTAAACTGACAACTCATTTCGTCTGCGCTACATTCGCATTCGCTGATTTCCCACTTCTTATTGCATTTCGCAGTATCCAAAGCAGAGTATGAAGATGCTCCCTGGTGAAGCAGGATCGTCGTGATTGTATAGATAATCAGTAGGAATTTATACGAACAATAAACCCGTCGCAGGTTCATATTTTTAAATTTTTCCGCACAGAACTCAGAAGTCTTTATTCTCTTTAATTTCTTTTATAGCAAAATATTTTGACTTTGTAGTTTTCGAGACGAATCTTTGCATTGCCGTGTGCACAGTTAAAACAAAACTGAAATTATTTACTTACAAAACACGCTTATTTAAAGCAAGAAATTTTAACTTTTTAAGTTTTGAGTTTAAAAATGTTTCTTATCGTTGTGGTTAAAACCACAAAATTCTTTTAATTCGTTTTGTAGCTGCCTTTATTTAGCTTACTACAACAGTGACTAAATAAATTGGTATTTCGTTGGTTGTGGTTTATAAACTGAATACGTATATATTCCTATAAAGACTTCAATATAGGGTCCGAAGCTCTCATGAACACACTATACACTCAAGTGGAAACTCAAAGGGGAACTCAATCGCCGCAGCTTAAAATAAGATCTGCCTTAACAATGTTTCCAGTCTGATTCTGTGTTCGAAATGAAATTTTGTTTTATGAATGCGTTTTGCACCTTTATGGTCCTTTACATTGCTGAGCAGTACGAGTTATACGTTGACATTGATCTCATAGTACAGCGAATGAAGAGACAGTGGATATGCTGGCTAGCTTTGAAAGTAGACGATGCAGTACCCGCCAGTGAAAGTAGGAGAAGAAGAAGATCAAGTGGAGATACAATTGATTTCACTTGGTATTTCCAACCGGAGCCAAAGGGCGAAGAGAAGAAACGCCAATGAAGAATAAATTCAAGATGAAAGTCCACATTGCGATGTGGAATGCTACCAGGTTAACGAACAGATAGATTTTCTTAATCCTTTTCTTTTATGGGTATTTTCAGGTAGAATATCTGCATATACAATGAGCTAAGGGGCGGAATCAACACAGTGGGCTAGCATATATATACGATACTTAGCAGGTTTAGCTCACGATCATAGACTACAAAGGGTCTGCTACTTGCGTTTTTCCAGTTGCTACCTGCCATACATATTCTTGTAGCTCAGTCGGTACACTCATGGTTCTTAAACCAGACGACGCGACTTGGTTTTCAATGTGAGTTTCAGAAGTGAATTCTCGAGAGTTGCCTTTGGAGCTTCATAAGTAAACATCCAATGTGCTTTGAGCGTTAGTAACCAGTTCAGCCATTGCCACCATTAATAGCACCCCTTATAAGGCATTAACTTTGGACTTTGCCTTTAGGTATTTATTAGTGGAATCAAACACTTGGTTTTTTTTCATTTCATTTAGTTTACACTTTAATTATATTCTCCCTTTCATGTAGAAATAAAAGTCAGCAAATTTTTAATTAAACCCAGCACCCCTCCACAGAAAGAGATCTACTGAACTGGCGGCAGATATTACACTTATTGTATCAACTAATTAAATGCGGCCTCTTCGGGTATTTAACAGTTTTTCTTTTAATTAATTATCCTGCCTTTATAGACTGAGTTAAGCAAAAATGGCAATTGTCTATGTAGTTAGTGTTAGTTATGGATCGATCCTAGTAATATAACTTATTTTGATCTCCTACCTTCATACCAAAATAATAATGAATATGTCTCGAGCTCAATGTTGAGTAAGGCGATTCTATCAGTAAATCAATCTTAAGCTGGATTTTAAAACAATATTTGGATACCGTTCGGCTTTCGGAGAACAGTGCGTTCTGCCTGTCTTTGAAAGGCCTTTCAATAACTACCCGAAGGTCGCTGTAGTCGATTGGTTAGCACCGTGGGCTACTATTCTATTCTTGCGTTCGAATTATGGCATCCAAAGTTATGGGAAACTGTTTTCTTATTGTGGTCACCCACTCGGCGTGGAGTGTCTAGAACCTCGAGTGTATTTCTATCGTCAAATGAAAGGAGGCGAGAAGAAGAATACCTTATGTTATTCTACACGAAATTATTGCATGCACCCTGTACATATATTTAAAGTGGACATAAGAAATTACTATCGATTGTTTGCTGAGCTTAATTTGACCGCCAAATGTTAGTCATCATTAAATTGGTATTTAATGTGGTTTTAAACTACATCTTACTAACCGCAGATAAACAAAATACACCCTCATCTTATCGCTTCAAGCCTGCCTGTATCATTGTCAAACAAATATATATGTAAGATTGCATCAAAAAATTGAAGAAAAAATTTAAAAATTCCTCTAACATTCCAACATAGATATCAAAGTGAAGAGTTGCTTAGGAAGAAACATATTTTTAAGCAGGGTTGCCAACAAAAATTATAAAAAATATAAGAAATATTTATTAAACCGTGACAATCAACTAAGATAGAGAGTTTCCACCATTATTTTATTTAATTGTAATTAAATTGACTAGAAAAATGACACGATCGTCTTGCTGAAAGAGTAGCAAACTTTCCTTTAACATATTCGTAAGCAAATATTTGTGCAAAAAAAATGCAACTTTTAGCCTTTATTTAATTGTTTAAACAGTCATCGACAGATATTCGTTGCATACGGTTGTGCCGACTGTGTTCCGAGTGATATTCTTTCGTTTCTCTTTTTCCTAATTCATTTGCATAGTGCGCTAAATACTTTTTCTATTTTGCTTCTGATAAAAATAGACATTTATTGGTGATAAAGAAAAGAAAAAAGAAAATAAACAATGCCTTCCAGGCGCCCCCCTCTTGGGGATCACAGGTTTGCCCTGCTATCTCAAGTTCAAAACCAAAAAAGAAAAACAACTAAACATATTTTAATAGAAGATTTTCCCATTTTACCAACAGTGAAAAAAGACAACCCCAAATATTTGGTAGTTAGTGCTGTGAATACTGCTAAGCCCTTGAGTATGGTAAATTCTTTTGTTTTGCTGTGCATAAAGCTCTAAAAAACATAAGCTCTGAAATTATTAACATATCTGAACTGAGAGATGGCAGTTTGTTGCTATTCGTAAAAAACACTCATATTGCCGAAAAGTTCATATCAACAAAAACATTATTCGGAATTTGCGAAATTAAATGTGACTAACACAAAGCCTAAACGAAGTACCAGATAAAGAAATCATAGAAAATTTGAAAGAACAGGGTGTTGTAACAATTTTTAAATTCCCTAAATACAATAACAATATACCAACTCCAAGTGGTGTTATTCTTCTTACGTTTGACATGTACCGTCTACCCGAAAAAATTCAAATCTCATGGTATACTACAAAGTTAAGACCATATTACGACAATCCTATGAGATGTAAGTCTTGTCAACTTCTTGGACACACGACCAAACTCTCTCACTACTCTCTCACCTTACTTCAACAGCATCTATTAAACTGCATCGACATCCCTATCCTAGTAGTAGGTGACTTTAACGCATGGAGTCCCTTATGGGTTTCCACAAATACAAACAGACGAGGTGAAATATTGGAAGACGCAATACTATTACATGACCTTATTGTACTTAGCGATGGTGCGCCAACGCATTTTTCGACCCATGGAACATTCACTCATCCCGATCTTGTTCAAGCTTCAGCTACATTAGCCCATAAACTTTCCACTCATACCATCGATGATCTCCACAGCAGTGCCCACTTTCATAACTTCCCTTTCTATCCCTAAAGCCTATAATGTGAAACCCAGACCCAAGTTCCTTACAGAAAAGGCAGATAGGTCAACCTATTCATCCCTTTCCACATCTCTGTCTAATAAAAAATCAACTTCCCAAAATGTAAAAGCCGAAACTTCTGCGATAAAATCCATTATTCTCTCTGCCGCGCACTTATCTATCCCTCAGTCTAGTACCAAAAAAATTTCAGCAAAACTTCCTTATTGGTCCAACAACCTAAATGATCTAAGAAACAACAAAAAGCATCTGTGGTCTAATTTAAACAAAATAGGAGTGATACCTACCTAATAAATTATAAAAAAGCCAATGCCGTATTTAGAAAGGAGCTAATATCAGCTAAACGTAAATCGTTCGAAAAAATCACGGAGAATATAAATCCGTCTTCGAGTCCCAAGAAAATATGGTGAGATATAAAATATCTGACATCCGGTACTCAACGGTTTGGTATACCTACATCATATTCAGACAGTAGAAGGTCCAATTTACTCGCCAAAAGATATTTTTGAAAAGTTTGGCCAAACATGGTCATCCCTTTCAAATGATCACAACTTTCATAACTGATTTACGCTTAAAAAAGAAAATGTTTTAAATGAAAATTATACCAACCTATACCCACCTCCAAAAGCCCTTATGGTTGACTCACCCATTACTGCAATAGAATTTGATACCATAATTTCAACGCTTTCAGGAAAAACGCCTGGAGCTGATAGTATATCGTATTCCATTTTAAAACATATCCCACTTGTTCTTAAAAATAGACTCGTTAACCTGTATAATACTCGTAGCATCTTTGATTCCGGAATTTATCCGCAACAATGGAAAATTGCCACTATTCGTACTATACCCGTCCTCAAACCTAACAAATCCCCCCATCTTATCGAAAATTACAGACCAAACTCACTTCTCCCCTGTACTCGTATGTCCAAAGTTATAAAAAAATTTAGATCACTTCGAATGATGTGGTATGCAAAAGCGAGTGGCCTTATGGACCCCCATCAATTCGGTTTCCAAAAAGGTTTAGCGGTAATGAATCCTCTACTTTATTTTGAACACTTTGTCTCTACAGCTATGTCAACTCGTAATCACATTTCCGTATTAAGCTTAGACTTTGAAAAGGCCTTCGATTGGGCTGCATGTAGTACTTGATGAACTAAAGCGTTGGAAAGTTGGTATCAAAATCTATAAAATTGTTAAATCTTTTTTGACTCATCGTAAATTTTTTATTTCTGCTAACAAACATCATTCACAAATATATCACCTATATAATGGTATACCTCAAGTGACCACCTTAATCTCTTCCAGTCCGACCATTCACCATTTTGCTTATGCTGATGATGTAATTATCTTTACCAAAAATAAAGACTTACAACAAGTGAAGCAAATATTTCTTGAAGTTCTAAATGCAATCAGCAAATGGTCTGAAGAATCTGGAGAAAATATCTCCACAAGCAAATGTACCACCTTTCACATCTGCAGAAAACACCAGTGCTCCTTTCCATCCCTCTCCTTTCGTAACATTGAAATCCCTCACAATAATTGCTTAAAAATATTAGGTTTAATATTTGATAAAAGTATGTCATTTAAAGAACATTGTAAATATATTAGACTAAGCTTATGTACTAGACTTAACATTATAAAATTTATGTCTTCTAAGAACTCCTTATGTCATACAAATACACTTGTAAATATAACCAAAGCATTACTACTGTCAAAAATAGACTATGGACTTTCAATAAACGGGCATTGCGCAAAAAGCCATATCAAACTTCTTTATGTATTCGAGCCTTCGCAACTTCACCAACTGGAACTCCATCATTGGTCGAAACAGCGGCATTTCCATCCTGCTTTAAGCTTGCATCATCGTTTATTAATACCATGCAACATCACCTTAAGAATGCAACCAGCAATAATGAATATCACCAACTACATAACGAAATCCTAGATCATCACAAAATAGGTTGGGATGTACTATATACAGACGGATCTAAATCAGACACCGGTACTGCATTTGCTGTGACAAACATACTAGGTGCTACCATCGCTGCATACTCTTTTCCATCATACTGCTCTGCATCTAGAGCCGAAGCCGCTGCCCTATTAGAAGCAGTACTTTTATCATCACAACATAGTAGGACAACCATTATTTGCTCTGACAGCAAATCTGCCATTGAAGCTGTCCTCAGCCAATCAAACGAAACCCCCATTATAATAAAGATCAGAAACGTTCTGTTCCAAAACTCCAATGAAATAAAAATAATGTGGGTACCAGCGCACATAGGAATTCAAGGCAATGAAATAGCTGATAAAAGAGCTAAACAAGCTTGTGCTGAACCACCATACGTATCTGGGCACTTCACCGATAACGATTTTTAAAAATTTAGCTAACCAAGTTCTCAGTGACAAATTCATAAACGAGTGGAGTAGCTACAACCATCATTACAAAAATTTTAATACGTCAGGGACAAAGCCAGTCTACCCTTCATACCCTTTTTCCAGGAATATACGTATCAGAACATTTACACGTATGCGTCTTCGCATTGGGCACACACTAGCTACTCATGAACATCTTTTGAAAGGCCTACCTAAACCAAGCTGTCCGCATTGTGGTTGTACCGAATTCAATGTTATCCATATCCTCGACAACTGCCCAAACTCACAAGAAATAAGAAGTGAAATATTCAACAACTCCAAGCCATCTGATCATCTTAAAATCCCAAGTGATTATTGTTATTTTTGCTGTATTTTAATTATTATCTCATAAGCTAGAATAAATTTATAATATTGATACTTTAATAACCTTACATTGTATAACACTTTAACATTAGTTTAAATATAATATAAGCCGAAGGCCCTGGCAGCCAGTGCATAAAGATGCAACTCTTAGCATTTATTTAATTATTTAAAATTTATTTAATTTCTTGCTCTACATGGCCCATTCAACTCCACCTCTCCGATAACGTACCTGCGGCCCATCTCAAGCATGCCGGCATCCCGTGCCTCTCCCTTCTGATGGGGCATTGCATAACGCAATTTATGCCAAAACCTTTCATCCTTCTAGTCCAAATAGGTGGTCATAGACAAATAAGCCCTCAGCTCCCTATCCAGTAAGCTATTTTTGACTATCTCACCATATTTAATAATGACCAGGCGTGAACGTCCCTCAATCAACGAACTCTGATGAGCCATACGAAACTCCATACGCGCCCAATCCGATTCGATGAAATGCTGTGAGAGTACGATGATCGTGCGGCTTGACTGTTCGACAGACTCGATTATTTGTTCGGGTATATAAGCGCCGGCCAACCAATTGCGCTCGTGTGTGCAGATACGAAAAGGTGTCGGACCCTCTTCCAAGCCCGGCAGCAAGGTTTTGTTAACGAATTGTGCATCCTGATGAGCGTACGAGATGAAAGCATCAAAATTTTTTATTCTTATACAATAAAATTAATGTTCGTTGATGAAACGGCGGCATATGTTGTGACTATGCAACCAGATACGCAAGTGTAGATTGTATTTTAAAGAGACGCCAATAATGATGAGCACTACAATAGCTGTAGAGGAAAGGCCAATATAAACTGGTATTGAAATTGATTTCTGTTGTGGGCAAATCTCGGTAAAAGTGAGATTTAAAACTCTTCTCGACGGTTCATTAAAGCAATGCAATTCATCTACATCCGGTATGCGTCTGGAAAATGACTCCACGGTAAGTATCAGTTGCTTGGCGTTACAGTCACAGCCCCAAGGATTGCCACTAAGGTAAACACGTGACCACGATTGGCAGAGTTTGCGAAAATCAGCACTAAGGTATGTTAAATGATTGTTGCTCACATCCAACAAGCTTAAATTGGACGGCAGTTGAGTGGACCTGATGACCGTCAACTGATTGTGCGACGCAATTAAGTGAGTCACATTCAAATAAGCTATTGTTGTCGCCGCGGGTAGCTCACGGAGCTGGTTGTGACTGATGACGAGATTCACATACTTCACACCAAATGGTATGGAACCAACTAAAGGTGTAAACTCTGTCATGTTTCTGCTGCTACAGTTTATATAGAGCATTTCGTCATGCCAAACGTAATCACACTTTCCACAGTCAGGCAACCAATGACACGCTTCTGTAGCTGCAAGGATATCAGCTTGCAAATACCTAACATTATATAGGCTGTCATAGCACTCCTGTGGTTCTCCCGCGAAATAAATTTTCCTTGTGTTTGGTGAGTTCTCATCAAACAGTGATAAAGCTAAACTTCTATGTTTCTTCTGATTATTTGAAAGGATTGTAATTATTGGGAGTTTCGTACGCATTTTATTGTACGAATTCATTTTGAAGATTTCTATAGAGTTGAAGCTTAGGTCGAGCCATATGAAATGGTGTCTTTCGTTTATGTCACTATAATCTGTGTTCGAAATTTGTGACGTGAAATCTTCCAGTTGTTCGAAGTTGGTTAAGAGTGTCTCATTGGCATAGAAATATTTACTAGCAATCGAAGGCAATTCGTTGTGACTCAAATCCAATTGGTGTAAAAATCTCAAAGGCTTCGTGCATGCAATGATATTTGAGGGATTACTAAATAAGTTTTCGGACAAGTTCAGATATTTTAGCGAGCGTGTATTTTTGAATAATTTTTGTGGCAAATATTCAAGATCGTTCCTGCTGAGATCCAGACTAATCAGCTTCTCTTGAGCAGCGAATGAATTTTCTTGAAGTTCACTTAGTTCATTATTTTGTAGGCTCAGATGTTTTAATTCTGCAAGTGATGAGAAAATATTCTCGGGGAAACTTTTAGAAAAAGTTGAGGTCATTATAAGATTCTTGAGAGTAGTTAAATTTTGAAAGTCCTCTTTAGTGAAATCCACGCGTTTATATGTAAACAGTTCTACTCTTAAGGTTCTCAGCGACTTGAGATGCAGAAAGAATATTGGTGATATTGGTTTAAAAGATTTTACCGTTAATTCCTCTATACCACTTGAGTTGTGAAGAAAATTCATTGGCACTGATTGGGTAACTATGATTTCTGCATCATAAACGACGTCTTTCCGTGTTAGAATATCAGGCAATTGATGACAATTTCTTATTCTGAACTTAACTTTTGTAGGCATTTCGAATTTCGGAACTTGCTCTAAACTCTCGTTGATGTCCGCTGGTTCCAACAAGCACAGTATATCAATAAAATTGTAGCCTAGGTTGAACACAAAGTGGACCGATCCACTCTTGACAAAACAAATCATTTCGTCTGGGCTACATTCGCATTCGCCGTCTTCCCACTTCTTATTGCATTTCGCAGTATCCAAAGCAGAGTATGAGTTGCTCCCTGGTGAAACAGGATCGTTGTGATTGTATAGATAATCAGTAGGAATTTATACGAACAATAAACCCGTCGCACGTTCATAATTCTAAATTTTTGCGCACAGAACTCAGAAGTCTTTATTACTCTTTTATTTCTTTTACAGCAAAATATTTTGACTTTGTAGTTTTCGAGACGAGACTTTGCATTGCCGTGTCCACAGTTAAAACAAAACTGAAATTATTTACTTACAAAACACGCTTATTTAAAGCAAAAAATTTTAGCTTTTTAAGTTTTGAGTTTTAAAATGTTTCTTATCGCTGTGGTTAAAACCACAAAATTCTTTTAATTCGTTTCGTAGTTGCCTTTATTTAGCTTACTACATCAGTGACTAAATCAATTGGTATTTCATTGGTTGTGGTTTATTAACTATGGTAAATACGTATATATTCCTATAAAGACTTCATTATATGGTCCGAAGCTCTCATGAACACTATATGTATAGTGTGTTAAATCCAGAGGAAGCTCAAAGGGGAACTCAATCGTATGGATGAAAACACCACAGCTTTGAAAGTAGTCGATGCAGTACGCGCTGGTGGAAGCAGAGGAAGAGGAAGACCTCCACTCCGTTGGAAAGATCAGGTGGAGAGACAATTGATTTCACTTGGTATTTCCAACCGGAGCCAAAGAGCGAAGAGAAGAAACGCTAATGAAGAATAAATTCAAGATGAAAGTCCACATTGCGATGTGGAATGCTACCAGGTTAACGAACAGATAGATTTTCTTAATCCTTTTCTTTTATGGGTATTTTCAGGTAGAATATCTGCATATACAATGAATCAACACAGTGGGCTAGCATATATATACGATACTTAGCAGGTTTAGCTCACGATCATAGACTACAAAGGGTCTGCTACTTGCGTTTTTCCAGTTGCTACCTGCCATACATATTCATCTAGTTCAGTCGGTACACTCGTGGTTCTTAAATCAGACGATGTGACGTGGTTTTCAATCTGAGTTTCATAAGTGAATTCTCGATAGTTGCCTTTAGAGCTTCATACATCCAATATGCTTTGAGCGTTAGTAACCAGTTCAGCCATTGCCACCATTAATAGCACCCCTTATAAGGCATTAACTTTGGACTTTGCCTTTAAGTATTTATTAGTGGAATCAAACACTTGGTTTTTTTTCATTTCATTTAGTTTATACTTTAATTATATTCTCCATTTCATGTAGAAATAAAAGTCAGCAAATTTTTAATTAAACCCAGGACCCAGCACCCCTCCACACGAAGAGATCTACTGAACTTGCGGCAGATATTACACTTATTGTATCAACTAATTGAATGCGGCTCTTCTTTTCATTAATAATCCTGCCTTTATAGACTGAGTCAAGCAAAAATGGCAATTGTCTATGTAGTAAGTGTTAGTTATGGATCGATCCTAGTAATATAACTTATTTTGGTATCCTACCTTCATACCAAAATAATAATGAATACGTCTCGAGCTCACAATAACTACCCGAAGATCGCTGTAGCCGATTGGTTAGCACCGCGTGTTACTATTTAGTGGGTCTTGCGTTCGAATTATGGCATCCAAAATTACGTGAAACTGTTTTCTTATTGTGGTCACCCACTCGGCGTGGAGTGTCAAGAACCTCGAGTGTATTTCTATCGTCAAATGAAAGGAGGCGAGAAGAGGAATACTTTATGTTATTCTACACGAAATTATTGCATGCACCCTGTACATATATTTAAAGTGGACATAAGAAATTACTATCGATTGTTTACTCAGCTTAATTCGTCCGCCAAATGATGACTAAATAAATTGGTATTTAATGTGGTTTTACCATAAATTAATTCTTCCTTACCGCAGATAAACAAAATACCCCAAAAGCAGCTTGAGAAGTCGTGGCTCATGCCTTTGTGCTGTCCAACTTTCGATAGCTAGCGTTTTAACCCCATGTAAAGCCAGTCTTAGTAGATCGAAGGACCGATCTTTACGGCAGAACACCCTCATGCCAACACTTCTTCGTCTGAAGTCTGCTTGTATCATCTTCCATTGTCATTGTCAAACAAATATATGTATAAGCTTCCACCAAACTTCCTCTGTCTGGTTCACAGGAAGACGGAAAAACTGTCTAAGTTCCGTAGACAGAACCTCCAGCTGTCAATTAGTTATATGTAACAACTCACTATAAGTGTACGGGTACACCCACATGCTGCTTCGATTGATTCCAGAGTTGGCATACATTTTAGCGATGGTATTCATATATTAGGTCCGTTCGGTTTTTTTTTATTGATTTTTCAAAATATGCTAACTTTGTGTACATTTGTTCGATTTAAGTCAAATATGCGCCGTTTTGTTCGGAAACTTGTTGCCAACGAGATGCCAACTTCATTATACCACTCCTGTAGAAGGCTGCGTCCCTATTGGCAAAAAAACTCAGAAAGCCAATTTTCACAGGTCTCTCTTGGGACCAACTTCCCACCATAAAGCGCGTTCGCCATGGACAAGAAAATATGGTAATCACTTGGTGCCAGGTCCGGACTATAAGGTGGGTGCATTAGGACCTCCCATCCGAGCTCCGTCCGTCACCAAAGACATGTGTGGCCTGGCGTTGTCCTGATGAAACACAATTCGGCCTCTGTTGATTAAATATGGCCTCTTCTGGATGAGTGCTGCCCTCAAGCGGTCCAGTTGTTGGCAGTAGAGGGCCGAATTGATTGTTTGGGCCTTGGGAAGCAGCTCGTAGTAGATGATTCCTTGCCAATCTCACCAAACACACAGCAAAACCTTCCTGGCCGTCAATCCTGACTTGGCCACCGTTTCCGCCGGCTCACCGCGTTTCGACGACGACCGATTTCACTTGACGTTGTCGTAAGTGATCCACTTTCAGTTTTTATCTAAGAAATGGCGTTTCAGTCACCAAACGCTTCAGAAATGGGGCGATTTTGTTGCGATTCAGCAGCGATTCGCAGATGGAAATTCGGTCCATCATGTTTTTTTGCGTTAATTCGTGTGGCACCCAAATATCGAGCTTCCTTTTGAATCCAAGGTTATGCAAATGATTCCAAGCGGTTTTCTGGCTTATCTTTAGTTCCTCAGCAATTAAATAAGTGCTCACGTGACGGTCTGTTTCCACTATTTCCATGATTTCATCGCAATTTTCGACGACAGTCCTCCCGACGCGTGGTGCATCTTTGACATCGAAATTACCGGAACATAACCTAGCAAACCACTTTTGTGCTACACGTTCGTTTACATTATCGGACGTTTACAGTATAGACCACGTATCCTCCGGGTAGCCAACGAACATCCGTTTGGAGGCGAGCTAAAGTGAGAAGGCGAATCCCATGCGGTTGTGCGTAGGGTTTGGAACCCACCACATGAAAAAACAACCCAATGAAAAATCAATTTCAGCCTCGGATGAGAGACCCCCCTTTTGATGACGACCCCCGCAAATGTTTTAAAGATAACGATTTTAGGGCATGCACCTGGAATGTCCGGTCCCTTAATTGGGATGGTGCCGCAGCCCAGCTGGTTGATGTCCTCATAAAGTTAAAAGCTGACATCACTGCCGTCCAAGAATTACGATGGACGGGACAAGGACGGAAGAAGATGGGTCCTTGTGAAATTTACTACAGCGGCCATATAAAGGAGCACAAATTTTGTGTCGGATTCGTGGTGGGAGAGAGACTACGTCGCCGAGTACTGGCATTCACTCCGGTGGATGAACGTCTAGCCACAATTCGCATCAAGACAAAATTTTTCAACACCACCCTAGTTTGCGCCCACGCTCCGATGGAAGAGAAGGATGAATTGACCATAGATGCCTTTTACGCTGCTCCCGCCACGACGTCGGAAAATTCAGCCTCCATGACGAAACATCTCCAATTGCCTGAGGCTGATAGACTTCGCCGGGGCCCGAAATATGGTTGTCTGTAGCAATAGATTCCAGCACAAAAAAATTCACCAAGCTACTTGGCTGTCTCCAGATCGGAAAACTTTCAACCAGATCGATCATGTTGTGGTAGACGGAAGACACGTATCCAGTGTTTTAGATGTGCGTACGTTCCGAGCTCCCAACATTGACTCGGATCACTATCTTGTCGCAGTGAAGATACGCACGCGCCTCTGTGTATCGAAGAGCGCCCATCAACAAACTCAAGGATGGTTCGACGTTGAAAAGCTGCAATCACAACAGACTGCCGAGCGGTTCTACTCGACTTGCAGCACTCATTAGCAATCCGGTATAAGGGAACTGTGGGACGGCATTGCAAACTCTCTGCGTACAGCTGCAAATGAAAACATTGGATTTCAGAAAGGTCGCAAAAACAGCTGGTACGATGAGGACTGCCGTGTCGCAGTGGAGACTGCCTACCTCGCAACCTTGCGATCGACCGCAATACGTGCGGGGTGGGATAGATACCGAGAACTGAAGAGGGAAGCAAGGTGCGTCTGCAAACAAAAAAAGAAAGAGGCCGAGATGCGCGAGTACGAGGAGCTTAAGAAGCTTTATTGTGTGAAAGACTAAAGCCCACCGTCAACAAACTGATTGGACCTTATCAGTGTGGCCTTAGACCTGGTAAGTTAACCATTGACCAGATATTCACCATGCACCAAATCTTGGCAAAAGACCCGTGAAAAAAGAATCAATACCCACCACCTTTTCGTCGATTTAAAGCCGCCTTCGACAGCACGATAACGAGCTGACTCTACGTCGCTTTGTTTGAATTGGGTATCCCCGCAAAACTTATACGGCTATGTAAGCTGACCTTAAGCAGCACTAAATGCTCCGTCAGTATCGGGAAGGACCTCTCCGAGCCGTTCGATGTGTGACTGTTTTAATTTAATGCTGGAGAAAATAATACGAGCTGCAGAGCTAAATAGAGAAGGTACAATCTTCTATAAGAGTGTACAGCTGCTGGCGTACGCCGATGATATCGACATTATTGGCCTCAACAACCGCGCCGTGAGTTCTGCTTTCTCCAGACTTGATAAAGAAGCGAAGCGAATGGGTCTGTTAGTGAATGAGAGCAAGACGAAATATCTCCTCTCATCAAACAAACAGCCATCGCATTAGCGACTCGGCTCCCACGTCACTGTTGACAGTAATAACTTCGAGGTCGTAGATAATTTCGTCTATCTAGGGACCAGCATTAACACCAACAACAATGTCAGCCTGGAAATCCAACGCAGAATCACTCTTACCAACAGGTACTACTTTGGACTGAGTAGGCAATTGAAGAGTAAAGTCCTCTCTCGGCGAACGAAAACAAACTCTACAAGTCTCTACAATGGTATCAGACTTTATTCTAAGCCGCCTCCGTACGGTCAATATACCATAGTACCCTATGATATATTCCCTTCTTTCGTCGAGATAAAAAAGGATTATCACAGGAAATATTTTTAAAACTTCTCCATTTCTTATGTCCCAATTTTTCAGTCTCAATTCAGATTAGCAATTTAACACTGACCCATCCCATAAAAATTCACTTTATATTTTATTTTTGATTAAAAATTTATTTGTTTAATGATTCAAAATTACCAAACTTTCCTTTAACATATTCGTAAGCAAATATTTGTGCATAAAGATGCAAGTCTTAGCATTTATTTCATTGTTTAAAATATATTAATTTCTTGCTCTACATGGCCCATTCAATTCCACCTCTCCGATAACGTACCTGCGGCCCGTCTCAAGCATGCCGGCATCCCGTGCCTCTCCCTTCTCATGGGGCATTGCATAACGCAATTTATGCCAAAACCTTTCATCCTTCCAATCCAAATAGGTGGTCGTAGACAAATAAGCCCTCAGCTCCCTATCCAGTAAGCTATTTTTGACTATCTCACCATATTTAATAATTACCAGACGTGAACGTCCCTCGATTAACGAACTCTGATGAGCCATACGAAACTCCATGCGCGCCCAATCCGATTCGATGAAATGCTGTGAGAGTACGATGATCGTGCGGCTTGACTGTTCGACAGACTCGATTATTTGTTCGGGTATATAAGCGCCGGCCAACCAATTGCGCTCGTGTGTGCAGATACGAAAAGGTGTCGGACCCTCTTCCAAACCCGGCAGCAATGTTTTGTTAACGAATTTCTCATCCTGATAAGCGTACGAGATGAAGGCATCAAAATTTTTATTCTTATACAATTCACGTTCGTTGATGAATCGGCGGCATATGTTGTGATTATGCAACCAGATACGCAAGTGTAGATTGTATTTTAAAGAGAAGCCAATAATGATGAGCACTACAATAGCTGTAGAGGAAAGGCCAATATAAACTGATGTTGAAATTGATTTCTGTTGTGGGCAAATCTCGGTAAAAGTGAGATTTGAAATTCCTCTCGTTGGTTCATTAACACAATGCAATTTATCTACATCCGGTATGCGTCTGGAAAATGACTCCACGGCAAGTATAAGTTGCTCGGCGTTACAGTCACAGCCCCAAGGATTGCCACTAAGGTAAAGATGTGACCACGATTGACAGAGTTTTCGAAAATCAGCACTTAGATATGTTAAATGATTGTTGCTCACATCCAACACTCTTAAATTGGACGGCAGTTGAGTGGGCCTGATGACCGTTAATTGATTGTGGGACACATTTAAGTGAGTCACATTCAAATAAGCTATTGTTGTCGCCGCGGGTAGCTCACGGAGCTGATTACGACTGATGTCGAGATTCGCATACTTCAAACCAAAATGTGCGGGACTAGTTAATTGGGTAAAGTCTGTCATGTTTCTGCTGCTACAGTCTATATAGAGCACTTCGTCATCCCAGACGTACTCACACTTTCCAGAGTCAGGCAACCGATGACACGCGTCTGTAGCTGCAAGGATATCACCTTGCAAATACCCAACATTATATATGCTGTCATAGCACTCTTGTGAGTCTAACGCGAAATAAATTGTCCTTGTGTATGGTGAGTTCTCATCAAACAGTGATAAAGCTAAATATCTACCTGTGTTCTGATTATTTGATAGGATTGTAATTATGGGAAATTTCGTACGTATTTTATTGTACGAATTCATTTTGAAGATTTCTATAGAGTTGAAGCTTAGGTCGAGCCATATGAAGTGGTGTCTTTCGTTTATGTCTCTATAATCTGTGTTTGAAATTTGTGACGTGAAATCTTCCAGTTGCTCGAAGTTGGTTAAGAGTGTCTCATTGGCATAGGAATCATTACCAACAATCGTTCTCAATTTGTTGTGACTCAAATCCAGTTGGTGTAAAAATCTCAAAGGCTTCGTGCATGCAATGATATTTGAGGGATTACTGAAGTAGTTTCCGGACAATTTCAGATATTTTAGCGAGCGTGTATTTTTGAATAATTTTTCTGGCAAATATTCAAGATCATTCCTGCTGAGATCCAGACCAATCAGCTTCTCTTGAGCAGCGAATAAATTTTCATGAAGTTTCGTCAGATTGTTATCTTGCAGATTCAAATGTTCTAATTCTCCAAGTGAGGAGAAAATATTCTCGGGGAAGCTATGAGAAAAAGTTGAGCTAATGGTTAGATTTTTGAGAGCAGTTAAATTTTCAAAGTGCTCTTTAGTCAAATACATTGGTTTATCAATCTCTAGGTGAATTATATTTATTTGAAATGTTAAGGACCTCAGCGACTTAAGATGCAGAAAGAAAATTGGTGATATTGGTATAAAAGATATTACCTTTAAATTCTCTATACCACTTGAGTTGTGAAGCAAATTCATTGCCGTTGATTCGAATATAGAGATTTCTGCATCATAAACAACGTCTTTCCGTGTTAGAATATCAGGCAATTGATGACAATAATTTATACTGAATTTAACTTTTGTAGGCATTTCGAATTTCGGAACTTGCTCTAAACTCTTGTTGATGTCCCCTGGTACCAACTTGCATAGTATACCAATATAAAGGTTGCTTGAGTTGATCTCAAAGTACACAATTACCCTCTGGTCGCTGAACTGACAACTCATTTCGTCTGCGCTACATTCGCATTCGCCGTCTTCCCACTTCTTATTGCATTTCGCAGTATCCAAAGTAAAGTATGAAGTTGCTCCCTGGTGAAGCAGGATCGTTGTGATCGTATAGATAATCAGTAGGAATTTATACGAACAATAAGCCCGTCGCACGTTCATAATTCTAAATTTTTGCGCACAGAACTCAGAAGTCTTTATTACTCTTTTATTTCTTTTATTGCAAAATATTTTGGCTTTGTAATTTTCGAGACGAATCTTTGCATTGCCGTGTGCGCAGTTAAAACAAAACTGAAATTATTTACTTACAAAACACGCTTATTTAAAGCAAGAATTTCAAAATTTTTAAGTATTGAGTTTTAAAATGTTTCTTATCGATGTGATTAAAACCACAAAATTCTTTTAATAAGTTTCGTAGCTGCCTTTACTTAGCTTACTACATCAGTGACTAAATCAATTGGTATTTCGTTGGTTGTGCTTTATTAACTATGGTAAATACATATATATTCATATAAAGACTTCATTATATGGTCCGAAGCTCTCATGAACACTATGTGTATAGTGTGTTAAATCCAGAGGAAACTCAAAGGGGAACTCAATCGTATGGATGAAAACACCACAGCTTTGAAAGTAGTCGATGCAGTACGCGCTGGTGGAAGCAGAGGAAGAGGAAGACCTCCACTCCGTTGGAAAGATCAGGTGGAGAGACAATTGATTTCACTTGGTATTTCCAACCGGAGCCAAAGAGCGAAGAGAAGAAACGCCAATAAAGAATAAATTCAAGATGAAAGTTCTCATTGCGATGTGGAATGCTACCAGGTTAACGAACAGATAGATTTTCTTAATCCTTTTCTTTTATGGGTATTTTCAAAGTTCTGTAGAATATCTGCATATATTTACAATGGGCTAATGGGCGAACTCAACACAGTGGGCTAGCATATATATACGATACTTAGCAGGTTTAGCTCACGATCATAGACTACAAAGGGTCTGCTACTTGCGTTTTTCCAGTTGCTACCTGCCATACATATTCTTGTAGCTCAGTCGGTACACTCGTGGTTCTTAAATCAGACGACGTCTAAGGCATTAAGTTCGGACTTTGCCTTTAAGTATTGGGTGTATGCATTAATTCGTGGGGTTTTTTTCGAAAATTAAGACTTTATTGTGAAAAAATTGTTATACATTTAATGTTCAAAGTATTGCCCACCGGAAGCTACGATGTTTGCCCATCTTTCTGGCAGTTTGTGGATCCCATCCCAAAAGAACTTCTCCGGCTTGGGGGATCAAGAAAGAATCAAGCCAATTTTTGATACCCTGTTCTGAAGTGAAGCGTACTCCGGTGAGGGCATTCTGCATTGATCTGAACAAGTTGTAATCGGAAAGTGCTATGTCTGGGCTATAAGGCAGGTGAGGTAGAACCCACCCACAGTTTTCCAAATAGTTCTTAACTGGCCTTGCAACATGTGGCCGAGCGTTGTCATGATGAAAAATTATTGATTCGTGTCTGATCGCATATTCTTGTCGTTTTTCCGCGATAGCCTTTTTCAAACGAATCAATTGTTTTCGGTAGAGGTCCCCATTGATCGTCTGATCCGATTTCAATAGCTCATAATAGAGCACACCCTTGTAGTCCCACCTTGGCACCATGGATATTCGGCATGGCCGTGAATGTCGATGGTTGGCCGGGCTTCACATAAGATCTCTTGTGCTTTGGGTTATCATAATGAATACAGTTTTCATCGCCAGTGACAATCCGATGCAAAAACGACTTCTTTTGGTGGTGTCGAAGCAACATTTCCGACATGCAGAATCGACGTTCGACGTCTCTTGGCTTTAATTCATAAGGCACCTAATTTCCAAGCTTCTGGATGAATCTTATTGATTTTAATCGTCTGGATTGTTGGTAGTTTGATCAGCTCCTAATACTTTTGCAAGTTCTTCTTGCGTCTGGCATGCATTTTTTTGGCTATCCGGGTCGTTCTCCGTCGTCTAAGTCGAAATCGTCACTTTTAAACCGTGCAAATCACTTTTGGCACGTTCGTTCGGCTAAAGCATGGTCACCATAAGCGTCCAGTAAAATGCGATGGCTTTCGGTAGCACTTTTCTTCATGTTAAAGTAATGAAGAAGAACTGCCCGCAAAAACACTTTATTTGGTAAAAATTTCGACATTTTCAAATGAATGAAACAAATGACATCTACTGAAAGCGAAACGAAATGACAGTACCTTTGAAATGAATATAGGTAGCCACAGATGAACACGACGCGAAATAATACTAGTAGAGGCCTCTTTTAGAAAACCCCACGAATTAGTGCATACACCCAATAGTTAATTTGTGCATTTCTTGCTCAATATTTGCTTTTTGAATCAAACATTTATTTTTTTATTCATTTCATTTAGTTTATACTTTAATTATATTCTCCATTTCATGTAGAATTAAAAGTCAGCAAATTTTTAATTAAACCCAGGACCCAGCACCCCTCCACAAGAAGAGATCTACTGAACTGGCGGCAGATACAATATTACACTTATTGTATCAACTAATTGAAAGCGGCTTCTCTTTTGTATCCTCTTGCGGGCTTGCGGGCAAATATTAGCAATGAACATTCTCAACTCTCCTTTTCAACACCCAAGGCAGAGTGATTCCTGTTTAAATTCCAAGAAGTTCAATTCATTACTATGCAATATTTAAAACTGACAGCTTAAACTGCTTGTGATACCATATACGTACTACAAACATATATTTAAATACGATGTGTGATTGTCGGACAATATGGCAAGGCGCAGCAAACTGTTCGGCATGCGCAATGTATTCGCCATCACACGATCGATGCTGATAAATATTTTGCAAGTCAAGCGCTGATACTCGTAAGTGGTAGCAGAAACAACAACAAAAGCAACTACATATACAACTATATATGTACGTGTATATTGCTGATTAATTTCTTATCTGCAACATGCGATCATCACTACTGTATGTGGGGAAAAGTTTGTCCTAGAGTTTGCCAGCAGAGAGACAGCGATGATCGCGTGCGGCGCAGCTGTCGAACAAATTTGAAGGGCTTGACAGACACAACTCAATGGTAGAATAAACATACGTAAATATGGCATGGTTGTCAATGTCAGAGGGTGACCGTTGATTATAATTAAAGCAACGCCATGAAAAAATTGTTGAAAAAGAAAAAACAAAAAATAAAAAAATAAAAAATAAAGAAAGTGAGTATGATCTTTAATGCTGCTCTCATAGTTTGGCTGCTGCTATTCGAAGTATAAAAACCCGTTAAAGTATATTTTTTATTTATAATTGACACTTTATATTCGTTAAAGCGATTTTTGGCCGAGCTACTCCTATAATTTGTATTATGTGTCTTTATGTTTTTCAAACAAATGCAGGCACCCACCTTTTTTTCTTAGCCGCCTCCGAACTGCAGATGGAGTTTTATGAGGAACTTTTTATTTTATGACAGGCCAATTCTTCACCAGCCAAATCAAACGCCTTTGATTTGCCTGTCAACTGGATGGTGGATGGTAGTGACTTGGTGCGAGGTTCGGACTATAAGTTGGATGCATAGAAGTTTCCCAATCAGGCACTCGAAGCTTTAGGCGAGTAACTATAGATGTGTATGGTCTAAATTTGCCCTGACGAAACACAATTACCCTCGAAAGCTGGGCGCTTCTGGGCGATCGCTTCCTTCAGACCGTTCAATTGCCAATATTATAGGTCAGAATTGAGAATTTGGATGTAGAGCAGCAGCTCATAGGACATGATTTCTTGCCAATCCCACAAAACATAAAACAAAACCATTCCTTCCTTCCTGGTCATCAATTCTGGCTTTGAGACCATTTGTGCCAGCTCACTGCCCTTCGAACACGATCGCTTTCATTTCACGTTGCTGTAAGTGATCCACCTTTTATCACATGCTACCATTCGCTTCAGAAGTGTATCGATTTTATTACGATTCAGCAGCGATTCACAGATGAAAATTCGCTGCAAGAGGCTTTTTTTCTTTTTAACTCATGTGACAGCCATATTTTGAGCTCCTTTTGTATACAACCTTTTTTTAAGTGATTCCAAACTGTTTTTTGTACAATGAAGAGCTCCCGCTGACAGTCAGTGTCGACGATTTCCATTATTTTAAGAACATTTTCAACATTTTCAACAATTGACCCACCACACCGTCTGGCGACAGAACCAGCATATGATCATGATCATGCAAGATCGCCAAAACCATTTGCGATCGCAGCATACCATCAATTTGATTACGCGGTATCGAAAAGTCTTGTGATTTAACACCTTGCGACTTTTTCCCTTAGGGCCACGTGAAAGTTAAGGTCTACGCCAACAGGCTAACGTCGATTCAAGATCTCAAAATGGAATTCGTAAAAAGGAAAATTTTCACAAAAAATTATTCCGTAAGCGTAATCGTGGCGGCAATTTGGCTGATATATATATGTATATATATAGAGTTGGCAATTCGTAACCGCGGAAGTGATTTTGGCCGAGCTTCTCCTCGTTTGCCTGATATGGTTTTCCATTATTAGTGAGATATTGTCGCGTACTGGCCGCAACAAAAACTTCTTTTGTGTTTGTTTGTTCATTTCCTTTGTTTTGCCTAATATTCCTTTTACTCCAAGCGTTGGCAGTGGCATCTGTCGGCAAATAATTGCATAATTCAAAGCCATGAATTGTTGGCACGGTTGCACTCGGTGTGTGCCTACCCAGTGGTATAACTCTCCAAAAGGGGATGTTCGCCAAAACGGTTCCTCCACTAACAAATATTAGGGAAACGGAATGCTTTGCGCGGGTATTCCGTAAAAAGGGGTGTCGGCTTTCTTTTTATACGGCGAGGGGAAAATTATCCCAGTGTACTTGGTGTGCCATGGTGGCGTGCGCTATATAACTCTGTCCCTTTGGGTAATGAGGGCGGCGCCAAATGATTGGGCACCAATACACACTCGCCTGGGAATTCTGACGGCCGACGCGTAGCTTGCGGCCTGGCTCGCAAGTGCGTGCCGGATCAGATTCTACCAATCTTTGAAAGCGATAACACCTTTTTTTGCGCAGGCGTGCGATAAATTAGTGAGAAAAAAAAAATAATAATAATAATAATATTTTTTTTTATAAATATATATAGTAGTGTAGTGTTTTGCCAGTCGAGGCAAATATTTATTGGCAGTTGAAGCCAAGGGCAGTCGAAGCCCATAGTGTTTATTTATAGGTTTTTTTTTTGGTGGTTTCCAGTGGCGGAACTGGAGTTTGGCGACATCGTCCGGAGGAGCACCGAAGTTGGGTACTCACACCCGACTGAGAAACTTGAGTATCATTTTGTTAATTTATTGTCTTCATACGTTTTGTTTTGTCGTGCCGACAGTGTCGTTCCTTCGTCTTTCCCATACCCATCCTTTTAGCATCCCGCACCCAGAGCCCAGTCATACAGGCGGGTTAAAGTTACCCCCGGCAGCACGGGAGTAGTGCGAGTGGGTTCGTAACCAGTTTGGTTGGACCACACCTCGGGTGCACCCCAAAAACATATTTTGTTTATTTTGTGTACGCGCATATACATATAGTTGAACTATTGTTTAATTACTGTCGTCGTGTGATCTTCTGTTGGTAATAGCGTTGATCATTTCACTCGGTTTGTTTTTGCCCATAGTTTTGTTATTGTGCGTAGATAGCGACCCACGCCGTCTTCACTAAGCTGGCCGGTCGCCTTGTTAGTTTTTGTCATCTCCTTTTTGTGCGGTAGTTTGTTTTGTTGACGTGTGTGGTTGTTGGTAGGCGCTTGACCAACAGCCACTGTAGGTATACATATGTATGTACGTATGTACATACGCACATACATATTGTTAATTTAAAAAGTGGAGGTGACAAATTGGCGCCCAACGTGGGGCCCAAATATTTAAAGATAAAAATATTTTGCAGAAGAGGTTGTGTTTAGTACAACTGTTTCGAGTGGCGTTTTGTGCTGTCGATTTTTGTTTTTAATAATTTTTAACAATTTTCTATTTTTTTTCTTTTTGGTAGTTAGGCATTTCGATAGAGGAAGTAAAGAAGAGATTGGGGGTCGAACCCAGGCCCATCGGCAGATTCATTAAAATATATTTGGTAGAAAGGAATTTGGTGAGTCCGTTCCGTTTTGTAAATTTCCAATTTTTGTGTGTGCGTTGCGGTAAATTGTATTGAAGTGTTATCTAGGTAGAAAAAATTGTACGTCAAGTGGGTAGTGACTGGTCCAGAAGTAACCAGTAGTAGTCCTGCCCAAAGTTAGGTTGCGATTTTTTTTGTTTTTTTGTTAATTAAGGATTTTTGTTGTTTTCTTTTATTGTTTTTGATTAAAAACTTTTTTAATAAAAAAAAAAATAAAAATTGTTTTGATTATTGTTGTGTTGTCAGAGTAGACAATATATTTGTTTTTTATTAATTTTTTTTTGTGTTTCTTGTGGTTAGGCTCTTTTGTTGTTTTCGTGTTAGGGTCTTTTGTTGAGCCAGTATAGGGCAACCCGAAAAATATTAGGATAATAGCTTTTTTTAAATTTTGATTTTTATTAAGTTATTATTATTTTTTTTTTCCTTCAAATAAATATTTTTCTTTTTTGGTTTTTTCTTGTTTTTTTTTCCCTTTTGAGTTAACGTTTTTTAAAAATGGAGATTAATCGTTTAGCGCAGGATGAGCTCGCGTACGAGATGGAGGCACGCGGCCTTCCAGTCGGTACGGTCGAAGCCATGCGTAAGTCGCTTAGGGCATCGCGATTAATCGAGCGAAGAGGGTCGGTAAACCTCTTTCAGGACTACCCCTTCAGTTTCGACGAGGATAAGACGGCGGTCGAGTCGAAACTGGAGGAGGTAGAAAAGTTAATCGCGTCGGTTTCGGGTGGAGGAAAGCCATCGCATGGAGCGAAAGCGATGGCGAAGATTGAATGGTGTTTATCGCGAATCGGACGGGCGCGACCGGGAAGCGACGGCGAGATGACTCAGCAGATGGAGCTGAAGAGCAAGTTGTTGCTCCATCTCGCCGAACTACAAGAGGTAGTCGAAGAAGCCGAAGAAGAGGAAACCGGTTCGGTAGAGCGCTCGGGTGCCATTCGTGCGGACCCGATAGCATCCCCGCCCGTGGAGGTACGACGCGTCGTTGAGGAGACAGCCGAGTCTCAGAAGCCGGTGAACTTGTCGAAGTGGGACGTCCACTTCGACGGCGAAAAAGCGGGAATGTCGCTTTTCGCATTCTTGGAACGGATTGAGGAGTTGAGCGAGGCACGCGGTGTGACCCAAGCTCAACTCTTCCGAGGTGCGGTCGATTTATTCGTAGGAAAAGCTCTTTTGTGGTTTAGGTCAGTTAGGAAGTCGTTAGGTAGCTGGGAGGAGCTAGTAAGAGAGTTAAAGTTGGAGTTTTTGCACCCCAACTACGACGATCTCTTACTAGACGAGATTAGGCGAAGGACTCAGGGAGCGAATGAGTCCATCGGTGTTTATGTTGCGGCTATGAAGGTCATGTTTGGTAGACTTCAGGAGCCTTTATCGGAAAAGAGGATGTTAGGATTGATTAGGTCGAATCTCCTACCATTCTACCAGACCCAGTTGGGACTGGTGACAATAGGGTCGGTTTCCGAACTAGTTGCTTTGGGTAGGCAACTAGAGGCAGTAAGGTCATCGGTGGATGCGTTTGTCCCTCCTCCGAGTCATAAGGCCAAGGGGTTGTTGGAACCTGACCTGGCTTATGTCTCGGCTGGTGTAGAGGTCGCGGCTGTAGCGGAGCCGGACCTAGTTGATAGCTTTAGGCCGGGGTCAAATACCCGATGCTTTAATTGTAGGCGGTTCGGCCACATTTCAGCAGATTGTAGGAAAGGGATTAAGTGCTTCGGGTGCGGTAGACTTGGAGTCATGAAGCGGGACTGCCCGGCGTGTGCAGCGAAGCCGAGTGGCTCCCCGCGTACCCATCGAAGTCCAACTTCCGGTGGTGGGCGAAACCATAACCCCTTCAGGTCAGGGCGCGTTAGGAATGATAGGCCGGAGGACAGCGGTCCAAATTCTCGGTCAAGCAATAGGGTTGTCAGGTCGGACAACAGATCGGGAAACGGGAGATAGACCCCTGGGACAGCAGGACAGGCGGTCTAGTAGGGCGAGTTAGTGAACCTGCTAACTCCCAGCTGGCAAATGTAGGTGTCGAGATTGAAGAGGTTAGGTTGGCGTTTTCGTTGGTGACGGACGGTCACGACGAACGCCCGTATTTGGATATTAGGATCCATGGTTTTACTTTTAGGGCTTTGTTGGATTCTGGTGCGACCAGAACAGTAATAGGTCGCCTAGGTTGGCAGAAATTGAGTTCGTTTGGTATTAGGGTGAGTTCAGTTTCGAATTTTTTGAGAGTGACTCTCGCTGATGGAGGTCATATCTCGGTGTTAGGTTCGGTTTTGTTGCCAATCGAGGTGGAGGGCAAGTCGGTTCTCCTGGAATGCCTCGTGGTTCCAGAGTTACCTCAGGGCGTAATCCTTGGCATCGATTTTTGGGCCAAGGCGGGTATTATCCCGGATATATCAAAAATGAGGTGGTCGTTTTCTCGGCCGGAACCAGAACCGTTGGTGGCAATAGTGGACCACTCCGAGTTAGGTGATAGGGAATCTAGAGCATTAGGCCAACTAATAGCTGGGGCGTTCCAGGCTATGCCGGAAGGGCTAGGCCGGACCCATTTGGTCGAGCATAAGATCAGGGTAAAAGCAGGAGTTGAACCTGTGAAACAGCGTTATTACCCTGTGTCTCCCGTCATACAGTCGCGTATGGACGAGGAGATTAAAGATATGTTCGACAAAGGGGTGATAGAGAAATCACATAGTCCTTGGGCGTCTCCAGTTGTAATGATCAGGAAGAAAGACGGTACATATAGGTTTTGTGTAGATTATAGGGTTTTGAATAAATGTACCGAAAAGGATAGCTACCCCCTTCCATATGTGTCGGCGACCTTAGACAAGCTAAGGGATGCCAAGTTTCTGTCCAGTCTGGACATTAAGTCCGCGTATTGGCAAATTCCGGTGGAAGAGCAGTCGAGGCCCTTCACCGCATTCACGGTACCAGGTAGAGGACTATTTCAGTTTAAGAGGATGCCATACGGTTTGCATAATGCACCGGCGGCTTGGCAGAGATTTATAGATTCGGTCATAGGACCAGAGTTAGAACCTCATGTTTTTGTGTATTTGGACGATATTATCATCGTTACAAATAATTTTGAGAAGCATTTAGAGATTTTGAAGGTTGTCTTAGATAGATTAGCTAGTGCAGGGCTCCGATTAAATAGGGATAAATGTAATTTTTGTAGGCCTGAATTAAAATATTTGGGCTACGTGGTGGACAAGAACGGTCTACACGTAGACCCCGAGAAGGTAGAGGCGATGCTTCGGATTGAGGTACCGAAGAACGTAAAGCAAGTGAGGTCATTTATAGGAACAGTGTCCTGGTACCGCAGATTTATTAAAGATTTTGCAGAGTTAGTTAGGCCTCTCACCGATTTAACAAAGAAGAATCGAAAGTTCAATTGGACTGAAGATTGTGAAAGGAGTTTTAGAGAAGCGAAGGAACGCTTGGTGACAGCCCCGGTTTTGAGTTGCCCGGATTTTGAGAGACCTTTCACAATCCAGACAGACGCGTCTGATTTCGGTGTAGGTGCGGTGTTAACGCAGATGTTTGATGACGGTGAGAGGGTGATAGCTTATTTGAGTAGGTCCTTGAACAAAGGAGAGCGAAATTACTCGACGACCGAAAAGGAGTGTCTATCGGTTCTGTGGGCGGTTGAGAAACTGCGACCATATGTTGAGGGCGCTAAGTTTACGGTCGTCACAGATCATTATTCACTTATTTGGTTGAATAAGTTGAAGGATCCGTGTGGTAGGTTAGCTAGGTGGGCTTTGAAACTCCAGCAATACGATTTCGATATAGTGCATCGGAAAGGCAAGGAACATGTGGTTCCAGATATGCTATCCCGAAGTGTGCCAGTTATTGCTGAGGTGACTACTGCCGATCCTTGGTTGGTAAGGATGATTCGGTTAGTAGAGAAAAAGCCTTTGTCGTATCCAGCGTGGAGAGTTGAAGGTGGCAACCTCTACAAGTTTATTAGGTCGAGATTTCCTTCTGTTTACGGCGATTCACCAGAGTGGAAAAGAGTAATAGGGCGTGATGGTAGAGGTGAGATTTTAAAACAATGTCACGACAATCCGTTAGCAGGCCATATGGGTGTGAAAAAGACTTTTGCGCGTATTTCACAAAAGTTCTACTGGCCAAGGATGAAGTCGGACATTGCAAAATATGTTAGGGCGTGTAAAATTTGTCAGCAGGTGAAACCTGAGAATTCACAGCCAGCTGGGGGTATGATAGAGAGGACCAAGGCAGTCGAGCCTTGGGAAATGATTTGTGTAGATCTGGTAGGGCCTTTAGTGAAGTCGTCACAAGGCTACCAGTATATTTTAACAGTAGTGGACTATTTTTCCAAATTTCCCCTCCTATTTCCTTTGCGTACTGCCACGGCAAAAAGCGTATGCAAACAACTGGAGGACAATGTATTTCTTTTGTTTGGAGTTCCTCGGTCGGTTGTGTGTGACAATGGACCCCAATTTAGCAGTCGAGAGCTTCGGGGCCTCTGCGGTGACTATGGCGTCCAACTCCGGTACACCGCACGCTATCACCCACAGGCTAATCCGGCCGAGAGGATCAATCAGATTATTAAAACGACACTTAGGGCTTATATATCCGAGAACCAGAGGACATGGGACCAACAGTTAGCGAAGGTAGCATGCTGTATTAGGACAGCGCAACACGAAGTTTTAGGAGCTACGCCATATTTTGTGAATTTCGGTAGGGAAATGGCGGTAGAAGGCAGTAGGGACTTCATAGACAGTTTAGGAGATCAGGAGAAATTAAATTGTCAGGAGCGGGCAAAGAGGCTCGAAGAGATTAGGACCAACATTAGAACTAGGTTAGAGCAGGCAAGTGAGAAGCTCGCGAGGCAGTACAATCTCAGGCGTCGAGATGTACAGTATATGCCTGGAGAGTTAGTGTGGAGGAAGAATTTTATGCTGTCGGATGCAGCGAATTTTTATGCAGCGAAGTTAGCGCCAAAGTATGTAGGGCCGTTTATTGTTAGGAAGAGAGTGTCACCGTGGACATACACACTGACAGATGACTTAGGCAAAGACAAAGGGACTTGGAACGTTAAAGAGTTGAGGCCATATAGGGATTAATAGGATACTGTAGGAGATTTCCATTCCCTGACCAAAAGGAAGATTCCTTCCTTTTCGTTGAGGAAGGGGTGGAGTTGTCGCGTACTGGCCGCAACAAAAACTTCTTTTGTGTTTGTTTGTTCATTTCCTTTGTTTTGCCTAATATTCCTTTTACTCCAAGCGTTGGCAGTGGCATCTGTCGGCAAATAATTGCATAATTCAAAGCCATGAATTGTTGGCACGGTTGCACTCGGTGTGTGCCTACCCAGTGGTATAACTCTCCAAAAGGGGATGTTCGCCAAAACGGTTCCTCCACTAACAAATATTAGGGAAACGGAATGCTTTGCGCGGGTATTCCGTAAAAAGGGGTGTCGGCTTTCTTTTTATACGGCGAGGGGAAAATTATCCCAGTGTACTTGGTGTGCCATGGTGGCGTGCGCTATATAACTCTGTCCCTTTGGGTAATGAGGGCGGCGCCAAATGATTGGGCACCAATACACACTCGCCTGGGAATTCTGACGGCCGACGCGTAGCTTGCGGCCTGGCTCGCAAGTGCGTGCCGGATCAGATTCTACCAATCTTTGAAAGCGATAACACCTTTTTTTGCGCAGGCGTGCGATAAATTAGTGAGAAAAAAAAAATAATAATAATAATAATATTTTTTTTTATAAATATATATAGTAGTGTAGTGTTTTGCCAGTCGAGGCAAATATTTATTGGCAGTTGAAGCCAAGGGCAGTCGAAGCCCATAGTGTTTATTTATAGGTTTTTTTTTTGGTGGTTTCCAGTGGCGGAACTGGAGTTTGGCGACATCGTCCGGAGGAGCACCGAAGTTGGGTACTCACACCCGACTGAGAAACTTGAGTATCATTTTGTTAATTTATTGTCTTCATACGTTTTGTTTTGTCGTGCCGACAGTGTCGTTCCTTCGTCTTTCCCATACCCATCCTTTTAGCATCCCGCACCCAGAGCCCAGTCATACAGGCGGGTTAAAGTTACCCCCGGCAGCACGGGAGTAGTGCGAGTGGGTTCGTAACCAGTTTGGTTGGACCACACCTCGGGTGCACCCCAAAAACATATTTTGTTTATTTTGTGTACGCGCATATACATATAGTTGAACTATTGTTTAATTACTGTCGTCGTGTGATCTTCTGTTGGTAATAGCGTTGATCATTTCACTCGGTTTGTTTTTGCCCATAGTTTTGTTATTGTGCGTAGATAGCGACCCACGCCGTCTTCACTAAGCTGGCCGGTCGCCTTGTTAGTTTTTGTCATCTCCTTTTTGTGCGGTAGTTTGTTTTGTTGACGTGTGTGGTTGTTGGTAGGCGCTTGACCAACAGCCACTGTAGGTATACATATGTATGTACGTATGTACATACGCACATACATATTGTTAATTTAAAAAGTGGAGGTGACAGATATATTGAAATAAACATCAGCTGTGGTAAAATGCCAATTTTTACTTTGAATATCAAAATATATATATTTATGTATATCGTATATACACAATAGTTGAGTAGTTCGTACTACGAACCTGGACTTGTGTACGATATATATTTAAAATTATAGAAAATAAATATTTCAAATTGCAGTCGCTTCTCGGCTGGGAATGACAAGACCTGCAACTTGTATTTCCGACAGCAAATAAAAGCTCCT
>JAWMAG010000065.1:9360000-9372500 GCA_037013455.1 Ceratitis rosa
ATAAAATTCTTAGATTTTATTTTTAATTTTTTTATTTATTACACAAATTTTTTAATTAAATAATTTGCAAATATATTTTATATGCTTTTTATCGCAGTATTTTAACTGTTTTTTCTCTCCCATTATTCCATTTTAAAGATTAAAAATATTTATTAATGTTATAATTAATTTTCCACATTTCACTTTCAATTTTTTTTAATAATAACAAAAATTTGTTAATTAAAAAATAGTTTGACTATTTTCTTACCATTTTTTACTGTTTTATATGTTCTCCCTATTTTTTATTGTCTATAATTTTTTTTTAAATTGAAGTTCTCTTTTTGAAAATTTAGAAAAAACTTAAATTATGTATGTGCGTCTGTTTTATTTTTATTTATATTTCTTTTATTTTTTAATGATATTTTAATGAAAATTTTTTTTAATATGTTTTATATGTTTTTTTTATACCAGTCTTATTAGAAATAATTTAAATTATATGTATGTGCAGTATAAACTTTTCATTTTTATTTAAATTTCTTTTTAATGCTACATAAAATATCAATTTTATGTATCTGCGTTTATTTTATTTTTATTTATTTATATTTTTTTTTTTATTTTTATTTTTTTTTTATGTATTAAAAAATTTTTTAATATATTTTTTTTTTAATTTTTCTTAATAGCAGTATTTTTACTGTCTTGTTTCTTTTAATTTTAACTTTTTATGTATTTTTTTTAAATTGAAGTTTTTTTTTGAAAATATAGAACAAATTTAAATTTTTTGTATCTACGTTAATTTTATTTTTATTTTTTTATTTTTTTTATTACAAAAAATTTTTAAATATTATTGTTTAAATGTTATTAGTATTATTAATTATAGGAAAAAGGCAGTAATTTCCTATAATTTAAATTTTTTATGTATAATATATTTCTTTGATTGAAGTTTTTTTTTTTTGAAAGTTTAAAAAAGTATAAATTTTATGTAGCTGCGTTTATTTTATGTTATTTTTGTTATTCTTTTTTTATTTATTACAAAATGTTTTTAAATTATTTAGAAGTTTTTCATAGCAATATTTTTACCGTTCTATTTTTTTCTTTTAATTTTAATTTTTTATATTTTTTTTTTTTGAAAATTTAAAATAAATTTAAAACAAATTTAAATTTTTTTATTTTTTTTATACTTTTTTTATTTATTACAAAAAGTTTTTAAATTATTTAGAAGTTTTTCATAGCAGTATTTTTACTGTTTTATTTTTTCCCTTTAATTTTTATTTTTATTTAATTTTTTTGAATTGAAGTTTTTTTTTTTTTGAAAATTTATTTTATTTTTATTTTTTTATGATATATTTTTTTATTAATTGTGATTTTTTTTAAATTATTTAAAAGTGTTTCGTAGCAATATTTTTACTGTTTTATTTTTTCCCTTTAATTTTAATTTTTGATATATTTTTTTTTGAATTGAATTTTTTTTTGAAAATAAAAAAAAACTAAATTTTATGTATCTGCGTTTATTTTATTTTTATTTTTTTTTATATTTTTTTATATATTACAAATTTTTTTTAAATTATTTAAAAGTGTTTCATGGCAGTATTTTTACTGTTTTATTTAATTTTAATTTTTGATATGTTTTTTTTGAAAATTTAAAAAAAAATTAAATTTTATGTGTATGTGTGCGTCTGCATTATTTTTATTTATATTGATATTTTTTTATTTATTACAAAAATTTTCTAATCAAAAAACATCTTTATTTATTTAGTATGTTTTTATTGTAGTATTTTTACTGTCTTATTTTTTCCTTTAATTTTAATTTTTATATATTTTTTTTGAATTGAAGTTTTTTTTTTTTGAAAATTTAATTTTTTATTTATTACAAAAATTTTCTAATCAAAAAATATCTTAGTTTTACTGTCTTATTTTTTCCTTTAATTTTAATTTTTATATGCATATATTTTTTAGTGGAATTTTTTTTTGTTTGAAATTTACTTATTTGCGTCTGTTTTATACATAATAAAGTCATAAAATAAATATTTTCTTTTAATAATTAATTTCTTTTTTACATGGCACTCTGGATACAGTAGCCCACCAGCAGCCGTAATAAACAAGTATGCGCCACACATCCATATATACACACATTTACATAGAAGTTCATATGAATGTATGTAGATGCAAGTGTTTATGGGCAAAAGACAGCGCCATGACCGTCAAGTGCATGCTGCGTTTTTACGATGCGACAGACGCTGAGATATAGATCGCACGCCCAACCGTTAATATATTTCCACAAACAAAAATACACAAGCACACACATATATATATACACACATACACGTATACTAGTGTGAACATAGAAAAAAATCACACGCAACCAGCTAGCGCGCTTGCATGTGAGTAGGCAGTAGAAAGTCATAGCGGAAAAGGTCATAAAATTAGAGAAAAGTCATTAAAAATAGATAGAGTATGAGAGAAAAAGAGAGCGCAGTGAATGGCGCTGGATGGAGACACGCTTACATAGTCGAGTTTATAACTGAACACGGTAGTTGGAGGTCAGCACAAAGAATAGACATGTATATGCATGAGATCGATAGACAAAAGGATAATTGAATCCTTTGGGTGATTTTTATGATGTCATAAAATTGTAAGAAATACCCAATAACATAAAATTTAATGAAAGCGCCAGCGTAGCGAAGTACAAAGTGGACCCCGCACGTAGATGGTGTGGGCTATAGAAAGCCGTCTATGCGCATAAAGATAATCTTAAGATACGGTGGCAGTTAATTCATGGCAAAAACAATAGGTTTGTAAGTCTGGAAATTAGAAATGATTTTCCTTTGCTTTTAATTGTTGTATGGTAGCAAATTCTTGCCGTGCACATCTTAAATTCAACTGGGGAATCATTTCAGGCAACCAGCAACTGCGGAAACTTTGTCAGACTGATGGATAATTTTAAGATATCGCAAAATTCCTACGTCTCCTTCCCAAAGAAAATCATTGCTTACTTAGGTAAATTGGTTTGGCACAGACTGATAACTTTTTGGCACCGTAGACTGTCCATGGTCTTCTAGAAAACGAGTTGGTCCTGAAAATTAATTGGCCAAAGGTCGATATTAGTAATTAGAAAATTTAACTAAATTTTTTTTACGTAAATTAATTTTCTATATAATTTGGAATGTTGGTCAGATCAGCACTCGAGCCCTCGTAGCTAAACACTCGAACATTGAGGCTGTCGCTCCAATTTCTTTAGTCCGCTTGAAGTATACTTTCTCGAAGTCCAGAAAGACAGAGAAAATAGCACCTACCCGATTCGGCCAATTTGCCATAACATTATCCGGATTGAGGAACCATTCGGCTCAATAGCTCGATATACTAGTACTTTATGAACGTCTTGCTCTTTCCCAGAAGATTAAATTGTCGCTCTTTCCTTGGGAATCCCAAATAACGCGCGGCCATCCCGTTTCGGGCCGAAGAACCTGTCTTGGTTTTCGTCGGAGCACGTTTGCAGCGCGAAATGCTCAATGCACTTTCTCAACAGCAGATTCTCTTTCCCATCCCTCTTCCATAGCGGCAAACTCTGGTCTAAAATGGCTTCCGGTGTTTCTCGGTGAGAGTATACGCAGCACTCATCGCACTGACAACTCAACTCAACCAGATAGAGTATTCGGAGCTCTATTATGAATTCTATGTGTCACAAGCAAACCTTGAACTTTCACACTCCTGCCAGTCAGTGGAACAGAGTGAAGTATCATTTGGCGCGTCGGGTATTCCCTCTGAACCAAAATATACACTTGTGATGAGTTCCAACTCCGCGGATGAACCAAAAGTGAACGACTCCTGGGACGTGGGCGGAACACTTTCTTTCTTCCACTGCAAGTAGTAAAATAAAGAGGCTGAGCAGCGCCAAAAATAAACAAATGAAATGTTGCTGATGTCACTATTGTTGCTGTCACTTGTTGCGATGTCTCGCAACAACAACAACAACAACAACATACAACTGTTGCTGTAAAACCACAACGTTTAGCTTGTGACATTCTAAAATGGTAAATTCTTAACTTCTTAGCTCCTTGGCTTAGTTGGCTTAGTTGGCAACCGAGGTTAGTTGTTGCCTCGCATGTAAATAAATAAAATCGCAAAACCATGTAACACATATACATACATATTACAAGAATAGCAAAATTAAAACAACGAACTGCTCTAACCTAAACGAATTTAGACGAACATTCGAAAATTCGATACATTTTGGTTAAAGAAAATCGCGTAGCAAGTAAAATAGCATCGAGTTGGTAGCAGCGCATAGTATCCGTGTGACAACAACACCACCAAAAACAACAAAATAAAAATAATAAAGAATGATAAGAGTGTCCAGTGGCGTGGCATGCCACACAACAGTAGCCATGAATTTGCTTGTACAACATGAAAACCGTGATCTGCAATTTGTAGGCTAAGATTTCAGTCCAAAAAGAAAAAGACAAATAAAAAAGCCCAGAAGAGGATGGCGAGGAAGTAATGGAAAAAAAATTTAAGTTGCTACCAAAAATCAGACTACAGATTCTACGGCTCTTAAACGTGGTATAAACGGGAAAGATTATGGAACTTAAAGCGAGATCTCCACGGCAGTAGTGGGATGTACGGGATGTGGCAGAGGGGAAACATTTTTGGTACACAGCGAAAAATTAGAGACACCAAAAATACTTTTATATTATATTATATAAACAAAGGCATAAATTTATGAAATAAAATACAAACAAAAAAAACAAAATAAAATAAAAAAAAAATTAAATTAAAGAATGAAGTATAAAATAAAATAATATAAAATATTTTAATATAAATTAAATTAAAGTAAATAAAATAACATAAAACAAAATAAAATAATATAAATAAAATAAAACAAGATAAAATAAAAATAAAAAATAAAATAAAAAAAAATAAGTTAAAAAATTAAAATAATATAATACAATAAAAAAGTTATTAAAAAAATTAAATTTAACAAAATCATGTAAGCATAAATAAAATAAAATACAAAAAAAGCAAAATACAAAAGGATATAATAGAATAATATTCAATAAAAAAAAATAATAAAAAAATAAAATAAAACAAAATAAATAAAATAAAATAAATTAAAATAAATAAAATAAATAAGATAAATTAAAATAAGATAAAATAAAATAAAATAAAATAAAATAAAATAAAATTGTTGAAGACATGAGTGTCGACCTCATACAATTTTAAATTAAGAATAGAAATTAAATACATAGTATAATAAAAATAATAGAAATTAAATACATATTTTAAATACTCACCTTGAATTGTTTAATATAAAATACTCACCCTGTATCCACTGGAATTCCAATTCCTGTAAAACAAAGTAGATTGAAGAAAGAAACGGAAAACCGAAATTTCTATGTATGATATAAATAAGCTTACAGTTTTTTTTATGTTCAATCGCTTGCTTAACTCAATACCATACGTTTGTATAGATGTGCATTTAATAAGAAGTAAATAAAAACAGTGTAATATATATATACCGAAAAAAAAACGCGTTTTTTAACTTAATAAAAAGGACCTTATAATTTTTCATAATTTTAGACAAAATTAATATAATATTTTATTCAACCGAAAGTTGAATATGGTGCCGAAAAACCCTTCAACGGAGTGAACCATAAATAAAAACCTAGAAAACCGCGAAAAACGGCGTAAAAGCAAGCGATAGTCGCGAATTTAAACGCACGAAAAGTGGCTCCCTAAAATAAATATAAAAAGTTAAAAGTGGCAAAAGTGAACGTGTATGCATAAAAAACAAATAAACTACAATATAGAACACAAAAAGTGAAAAATACAAGCATACATAAACAAAAAATAAATTAAAACAAAATACATATCAATAACGCTGGGAAAAGCGGAATATTTGGTTAAAAGTGAAAATACATACAAACATATATATATAAATATATAAAGACAAAAAAATTAAATATATATATATAAGTAACAAAGTGTAAAAATACATTAAGTTAAAAGTGAAAATACATACAAACACACATATATAAATACAAAAAATTAAAATATATATATACAAATAACAAAAGTGTAAAAATACATTAAGTTAAAAGTGAAAATACATATAAATACACATATATAAATACAAAAAATTAAAATATATATATACAAATAACAAAAGTGTAAAAATACATTAAGTTAAAAGTGAAAATACATATAAATACACATATATAAATACAAAAAGTTAAAATATATATATAAATAAGAAAAGTGCAAAAATACATAAAGCTAAAAGTGAAAAAAGTGGAAATATATACACATATATATATAAATATATAAATACAAAAAATTAAAGTATATATAAATAAAAAAAAAATATATATAATTAAAACAAATATATACATAAATACCGGTCGATATATAAAAAACACAAAATACATACAAACATATATATATAAATACAAAAAATTAAAATATATATAAATAAGAAAAGCGAAAAATTAGAAAAGTGGAAAATATACATACGCACATATATATATATATATCCAAAAAATTAAAAATATATGTATATAAATAAATAACTAAATTAAAACAAAGTATATACATATATACATAAAAATAGCGGTCACTGAGAAAAAAGTGGGAAAAATAAAAAAAATACATACCGGTCACTGAAAAAACTGAAAAGTGAACTTTAAAAAAAAAAAAAAAAAAAAAAAAAAAAAAAAAAGTTTTAGAAAACACATATATATATAAAATTCAAATTATATACAGAAAATATATACCATATAAGAATACATACCTAGCGGTCGCTGTGAAAACATACATACCGACTTACCGTTGTGAAAAAAAATAAAATACAATAAAAAATATACATACATACCTACATGCATGACCATATACATATAAATATATATAAATAGCGTTCGGTGGAAAAAAGTGAAAAAATATATATTTACGTACATACATAAGTACAAAATTTTTTAAAATATATGTACAAATTTTTTAAAATATATATATAGAAAGAAGTGAGAAAATACTTACCGGTCGCTACAAAAAAAAAAACGGTCCCTGGGAAAAAAAAAAAAAAAAAAAAAAAAAAAAAAAAAAAAAAAAAAATTAATTTAATTAAATTAAAGAAATTTATAAATATCATTAAAAAAAGTAAATACTTACCGGTTCCCGACAAAAAAACCGCAAGGAGGCCGATCAACGAAAACCCGCTAAAAAGCCGAAATCCACTCAATCACATCACACAATTATTAAGGGTTTGTACAAAACAAGGATATGCCAAAGTGAGTACTCCTTTACCCGACTCATTTTATTAATATACACACGTATATACATCTCTTTGTACATATATGCCAACTGGTCCGAAACCCCTTTCAATAGGTCCACAACTGGACCAGTGTGTTGGCATTACTCACCCACAGTTGCTCATACCAGTACTAAAATAGCGAGGTGTCCGCTACACAACAGCCGAGCAGCATATATACATACACTCAATATACATATTGCGTATGCAGTGCCCAGCAATTCCCCTTTTTGCATTCCGGCTATTTCCACACCTTCGCTATTCGCAATAGCTAGCGGTCAATATACATGCATTATACGGCCTATATACACTAGACATATATATACATATATTGTATATACATACTGTACTCAGAAGCGCTGAGACAGTGCAGTCCCACATTATTATTACGCCACCCAAACTAAAGTACGCTCCATATAAATTGGGACAGAGCAAATATTAAAAAAAAAAAAAAAAAAAAAAAAAAAAAAAAATAATAATAAATAAATAATTTTAAATTTAATAATATTATAAATAAAATAATATTATAAAAAAAAAAAAAAAAAAAAAAAAAAAAAAAAATTTTTTTTTTGTTTTTAACACATTTCCGGGTTCCACGACTCCAACTTAAAAGAAGATGCCAGATGATAAGCCCCTAACAGGACCACGCACCCGGTCCAAATCTCAAGCAGAGGAGGAAATCTCCCAATTACACAGGAGATTCATTCATGAGCTTTCAACAATGGAGAAATTCTGCGAGAAGTGGTGGAGCGACTGCAGTACTCTTCAAACGGCGGTAGCAGTAAGGCATTACAAGGATCATCTGGATAAGCTATCAGACAAGGTGGACACAACTCACAACATCATGCAGCAAAGCGATACAGTGGATGAGAAAACTCGGACTATGTGCGCAGAGGAGTACGAGACTTCATTCAACAACGCATTACTGACGAAAATCCGGATAAGTGAAGCACTGGAAGGATTTAATAAACCAGAAACCCCCACATTAACAAGCCAAGCGCAGCCCACAGCGCAATCTCAACCCCACCCCAATTCACAACACTACCTTAAAGTACCTGCATGTGACACAAGTCCATTTTATGGAGGCTATGAAGAATGGCCCGCCTTCCGAGACCTTTTCACAGCAGTATATATAGAACACCCCATGCTATCGAATGCGCAAAAGTTGTTTTACCTGAAGACGAAGACACGGGGAGAAGCAGCACGGGTAATTCAACAGTATTCGGTAAGCGACTTGAATTTCGAGCTTGCGTGGCAAGCACTCTCAGCCCGATATGAAAACCTCCGGTTACTAGTAGATAACCAAATAGATACACTATTAGATCTCAAAAAAATCCCAGTGGAGAGCGCGGAGCAAATTCAAAAGCTCCATCTTACGATAACGAACAGTCTCTCCATCCTCAAATCTCATCAAATCTCCACACTCGACTGGAGCCCACTCTTGGTGCGTATATGCACTTCTCGATTACCTCGAGAATCCCTGTCTCTATGGGAACAGCAAGTTTGCAACAGAAGAGACCTACCCCTCTGGTCTGAAATGAGCAACTTCTTGACCACTCGTTTTAAAGTTTTGGAAAAACTCAATCCAAAAACTCCGAAACCTCAAATTCCAGACTCCATCCCTAGGCAAACTCACAGGCCGACACATAACTCCACCTTCCTGAATAGGAATAAAATGCACACACTACATACTGAGTCAAGAAGACCAGTATCGTGCAAACTCTGTAATTTAAACCATTCTATGATGATGTGCGTCAAATTTAGAGAACTTTCCGTCCCCGATCGGAACAAGTTCATAAAAGATCACAATTATTGTAGAAATTGTTTGGCGTGTTCTCACACCGAGAGAGATTGCAAGAGCAATTTTACATGCGTATACTGCCAAAAAAGGCATCACTCACTCCTCCACTACTCTAATAATAGCCAAACAGCTAACACTCAAAGATTCTCAAGAAAAACTGTCACATCCCAAGTGGCAATTGACGAAGAACGGCCCTGTACCTCTCAACAGGCAGCAAAAGCGTCAAACTCTACTCACAAAGAGGATGATACAATTCTTTCACACTTCTCCAGCAGTAGAGAAAGAACATTGCTTCCCACAGCAATCATCCCGATTCTCCATAAAGGAGAAATAACTCAAATAAGAGCACTCGTAGACCAAGGGTCTCAAAAAACCTTCATAACCTCTCGTGTGCAAAAATTACTAGGACTTCCCACCACAAAAACTCACTACGAGATTCTAGGAATGGGCGGACACACGGTACAGAATTCAAATAAAATTTGCTCATTAACAATTTGTTCCAATGATAGCAAAATAAAAATCGCAACTCAAGCGATTATCCTCCCACAGCTAACCCAATTCTTGCCGTCATTCAAGATCACATATCTTGATATAAAACGATATGCCTCCCTACCTTTAGCAGACCCTAGCTGCTTCGCTCCAGCAAGAATCGACATGGTAGTCGGTAGTGATATCCTACCGAAAATACTAATCCCAGGTCTTAAAAACGACATCGGTGGAAGCCTCATAGCCCAGAATACCATTTTTGGATGGATTTTAAGCGGACCTGTAGCACAACCGATTACTTCACTCAGTACGCAAGTAATCGAGACCATGGCCGACCCCTTAGGTGATTTGCTGAAGAAATTCTGGGAACAAGAAGAAGTGCCAGGAGCCCAGACACAGACGGATGAAGACACTATCTGCGAGGACCTCTATCGGAATACCACTTACCGGAGAAATGACGGTCGATATGTGGTAAAACTCCCCTTCAAACCGGAATTTCCCAACTCGATGGCTTTAGGACACTCAAGACCTTCAGCTCAGCAGCAATACCTCAGCATCGAACGAAACCTGGAGAAAAAACCGGATCTCCAAAAGATCTATGCAGAGGTCCTAGAAGAGTACCAAACACTCGACCATATGGAGCGAACGAATGCCCAAGAAATTATACGGGACGGCAAATACTTCTCATTTTATCTGCCACATCACGCTGTAATAAAACCCGATAGCAAAACCACTAAAGTCCGAGTGGTATTCAATGCGTCTAAACACACTCACTCAGGTATCTCCCTAAACGACGTATTGCATACTGGCCCCATACTGCAAAACGATCTAATGCTCGTAATAATCAGGTGGCGGTTATATAAGTATGTTTTTAACGGCGATATTGAGAAAATGTATCGCCAGATATATGTCCATAAGGAAGACCAAGACTTCCAACGGATTCTTTTTCGCAAATCCCCAAGTAGCCCAGTAGAAGACTACAAACTAAAAACAGTAACGTTTGGTGTGAGCTGTGCACCATACCTAGCCATAAGAACACTCCATCAGCTAGCTGAAGACTCCAAACCGAAATTCCCACAAGTCGCAAAAATTTTAGTTAACGAAACTTATGTTGACGACATACTATCCGGCGGACACGATCTGAACTCAACAAAAGCGTCAGTATCTCAAACAATAGAAGTGCTCAAATCCGCCGGATTCCCGCTCAGAAAAATCACAGCAAATCATAGATCACTGCTGAACGAAATACCCGAAACCCATCTCCTAGACTCAGAATTTCTGCAATTTCATGATACGAGCACTACAAAAACTCTCGGAATTAGATGGAATGCATTGACAGATACATTCTCATATTCCATTGATCCCCTTCCTGACACAAACACTGCCACAAAAAGGCAAATATTGTCAGCAGTCGCGAAGCTTTTTGACCCGGCAGGATGGCTATCGCCTATAATGATAACTGCCAAAACCCTACTTCAACAGCTCTGGATGGAAGGAACCGACTGGGACGAAACAGTCAAGCCACTCTCGCTTCTCAAATGGAACTCGTTTCGGAACAATCTCATGGCTATCACCGAAATAAGGATTCCACGTTGGGTAGAATTCTTCCCGGAAGGCGTTATCCAAATACACGGATTTTCTGACGCCTCCGAAAAGGCGTACTGCGCGTGCGTATATCTACGCACTCAGCACAACGGATCTACGACATCCCACTTACTCGCTGCTAAAAGCAAAGTTGCCCCCCTTAAAACGGTTTCACTTCCGAGACTGGAACTCTGTGGGGCAGTACTTCTCACAAAGTTAGTAAAGCAGATACAATCTCAACTCGATCTGCCACCTCACGAGCTAACTTTATGGAGTGATTCCTCCATTGTACTAGCTTGGTTGGAAAAACCTCCATGGACATGGAAAACGTATGTGTCCAATAGAATCTCTGAGATTCTACAAAACGTGAATAACGCTATTTGGCGACACGTCCCCACCTCTCACAATCCAGCTGATTTAGGTACGCGTGGTATCAAACCTCAGGAGCTTGTCAACTCCCCTCTATGGTGGTCCGGTCCAGAATGGTTAACCAAACCATCAGAATTCTGGCCGAAAACTGCCACCTCGCACTCCTCTCCACCAGAACAGCGACAAGCAGATGCACATCACGCAGCCGAAAACATCGATCTGTTGGAACGCTTCTCATCCTATCCAAGGGCACTCAGAGTAGTAGGTTATATGCTGAGATTCGTAAACAAGGCAAAAGGGTTGCCAGCCCCTTCCTCACGCTGCATTACCCAAGATGAAATGAACCAAGCAAAAACGTTGCTCATTCGGAACGCTCAGCATCAACACTACGGTAATACGATCTCCACTCTCTCAGCATCCAAGCCAATCAATAAGAAGGACCCTCTCTTAACGCTCAACCCGTTCTTAGACAAAGCAGGGGTGTTACGCGTGAATGGACGTCTCCGTTACGCTGCCCTTAGCTATAATGAGCGCCATCCGATCATCATCCCGAGCGACTCAAGACTCTGTACTCTCATTCTCGCCTTCCTACACTCAACATTACTTCATGCCGAAAAGCAATTAATGATTCGCATGATCCAGCAAGAATACTATATCCCCCGTCTGAAGCAGAAAATAAAAACTTGCATTTTTCATTGTAAACCTTGCACCCTATATAAACAAAACACGAAGTCACAAATGATGGCAGCACTACCCCCCGAGCGCACAACATACTCACTTCCATTTCAAACTACAGGCGTTGACTTCGCTGGACCCTTTCTGGTAAAAACGTCAACTCTCCGAACAGCATCATACTCAAAGGCTTATGTTTGTGTTTTTGTATGTTTTGTCACAAAGGCCATACACCTTGAACTCTGCTCAGATTTAAGTACTGAAGCGTTCAAAGCCGCATTTGCTCGTTTCGTCGGCAGACGCGGTATACCA
>JAWMAG010000065.1:9382500-9480000 GCA_037013455.1 Ceratitis rosa
GTGGTAGTGGTGGTGATGGTGATGGTGGTGTGAGGCTTACCAAGCGAAAAAAAAGAAAACCCAAGAGTCAAATTGTCTGTTGGATTTCGTTGGTGGTGGGCAGTAGGAGAGGATCTTGAGCCCCTGTCAACAACAGCTGTTGCAGTCAAAGTGCCGGTCGGTTAGTTTGTATTGTTGGCGGCATTTCTCTGATGAACCGCACGCATGCGCGAAACGACGACATTTTTATGATGCTGACGCTTTGCTTGCTTAATTTGTTTGCCACGAGTGAGAGAAGAGGAGTCGAAGAGTCTCAAATAGTACTATTTCTTTTCTTCTTCTTCTTCTTCTTCTATTTTTGCCAGGTATCGGATTGAGCTCGTGCGCAAACGTGATTTGCATGCGTAAACATTTCGTTTCAAATTACAATTATGAGTCGGAGATAGTGATACACGTAGACACATGCAGAAGTAACTAGAAGAAGAATTCTTTGAAATTAGTTAAACCAAATAACAACCTTCGGCTGCTAAAAGTAAGGATTATGAAAGATTCAGTACAATTTTGGCATTTAACGAGTTTTAGGTGAGACCTCGGTGTGCTTTACATTGCAGTTTCCATTAAGAGATGAAGAAATCCACTGACAGATCTCAAAATACCCTTCTCCATTCTTAGCATATCCGTCTTTGCAAGCACATCGGCTTTAAAGATGGCTTTCGAGCCATGAGGTCCGGGATTTATCCAAGGTTTTAAGCCAAGGTGTCTAAGTAAGTCTACTTCCACAAGCGATGGTGTAGAGATTAAACAACAGATTTTTTTATTTTCAAATTTCATTCAGAGCTCTTTGTCTACTCTATCCGCTAGACGCTGATCAAATCAGATACCTCAATAAATCGTGTTGAAAATCCAGCCTGACGACCTACATAGTAGCTGCATGGAGATGATGAGCTGGCGTCGCGTCGGAATTTTCAACTTGTCCATGCTGCTTTCACAAGGCTAGAGCTCAAGTACTTTATCTCTAAATTCTTTAACAACACTTGAGAGTAAAGATGATACCATTTACGGCACTGTCACCAACAATCTAACCCAACCTAACATCTAAGAGGACATTCTTTCAGACAGACAATGAATGCAATAAGCGAGTGTTCTCTAGCAAGCACTCAAAGACTCATAAGTTCATATTTCCTACTACATTGTATGCTGTCGGCTCAGATTGTGCGCCAGATAGATAGAGAAGCACTATGATGAGCATTATGTACCAAAAGCTCTTACTTATCAATTTATCTACTCAGTTGAAGGCTAAACTTTTCGGTGAGAGACATACAGCGCGGGATTTCAGCTATAAAATTGTTTTCTCTTAACGATGTCGAAGCTTTTACTTTGGTTTTAAGTTCATAGAAGGTCATTGTTTCTCTTCGTGAGATTTTCTCATTTAAGTTTGTTTTCATAAAGCGAATTCCACGCTCATACCATAAGCACGCTGAGAATATTTGTATAAGATAAAGGCATTGAAAACAGCTTGAATAGTCTGAAAGTAATCTTTTTTGGTTAAATACTTGAAATATTCTATTTCCACATGTACGAGCTTTAAGCTCCCACGTGATCCAATAGGTATTTCTTGGTTTTCTGGTATATTTTTTTTTTTTAGAATTTTGGCAATAAATTCCTGACAAGCTAATTTTTCACTTGAAAAAGTTTATTTAAATTGGTCTGTCACATGAGATAATCATACTTAAAATATACGTGAAAGCTCTTTTTGCTGTCACTTCTTCAAAAGAGCTTTCATTTTTCCAGTTTATTTCGTTTTAATTTTTTGAAAAAACTTTTGATTTTATTTTCCAAGTAAGTATTAATGTCTTTGTTATTATAGTCATATCATTACAATCTTTTCAACAATTATTTCACAAAATTTAGCTAAGCGCTGATCTCCGCGGTTTAGATTAGTTGTGCTATAAAAAAATAAATAAATAAATATAAAATTAAAATAAAAATAAATAAAAATAAAAATAAAAAAAAACTCATGGCGCCAACACGCATTTGTTGACACAAAACTATAACATATTCCAATGAAATGGAAAGCAAGTTCTTTATAAAACTACGACCCAAAACTTGAGAAAATATATACAAGTATGTAGGTATATTGTATGGATGATGAGAAAGGGACAAAAATTGATAAGCGCGCGAAATGAGTGAATGAAGAGGCGAGAGCAATCATTTGGTTTTTAGTAATAAAATTTTGAAAATATTTACATATTTACATATGGCTTTTATTGTATATAAATACAGTTAATTAATTACAATGTAAACTTACTTACACACACACACACACACATTGGTATGCCCCTTGTACGTGATAACTCCGTTTTGAGCTATTTTTTTCGTATTTATTTCGGCACGCAACTAAATTCAAGTTCAAGCGAAGTTTGTTAACCAATTAAGAAACTGTTTATGTGTATTGAATTTTAAGCAGGTTTTAGCTTGAATTGTGGCTGATAATCAGAGCTTCCAACCTATCACATTATCCCCTTCATTTTATGATTTTTTGAGCCCACAAATAAGCGATTTTAACACTCTTCTTCTCTTGATGCTCTTCAGTCTATTTTTCAGTATATTTTTTGTAGTTTACTTTTATTATTTTTATTTATTAAAAGACATGTATTGGTTTAGTTGAGTTTTGCAAGTGATGTTGCATTCGAGGTCTATACAATTTTAGCAGGTCTTGGTCCACTTCCTTGGAACATCCACTAAATTTTGTATACAAATATCAAAAATCATAAGGATTCATCTAGAAGCTTGGAAATTGGGTGCCTTATGAGTTAAAGCCAAGAGACGTCGAACGTCGATTCTGCATGTCGGAAATGTTGCTTCAACGTCACCAAAAGAAGTCATTTTTGCATCGGATTGTCACTGGCGATGAAAAATGGATTCATTATGATAACCCAAAGCGCAAGAGATCTTATGTGAAACCCGGTCAACCATTGACATCCACGGCAAAGCCGAATATCCATGGTGCCAAGGTTATGCTATGTATTTGGTGGGACCACAAGGGTGTTTGCTCTATTATGAGCTATTGAATTCGGGTCAGACGATCAATGGGGACCTCTACCGAAACCATCGCGGAAAAACGACTAGAATATGCGACCAGACACGAATCAATAATTTTTCATCATGACAACGCTCGGCCACATGTTGCAAGGCCAGTTAAAAACTATTTGGAAAACTGTGGATGGGAAGTTCTACTTCACCCGCCTTATAGCCTAGACATAGCACCTTCCGATTACCACTTGTTCAGATCAATGCAGAATGCCCTCACCGGAGTACGCTTCACTTCAGAACAAAGTATCAGAAATTGGCTAGATTCTTTCTTGACCTCCAAGCCGGAGAAGTTCTTTTGGGATGGGATCCACAAACTGCCAGAAAGATGGGCAAATATCGTAACCTCCGACGTAAGATTTGTGGTCCTCTGCGAGTTGGAAATGGGGAATACCGTAGACGGTGGGATGATGAGATGTATGAGATATGCGACAACATCAGTGAATGAAGAGACGCCGGCTAGGCTGCATAGGTTATGCCATACGAAGGCTATGGCGAAGGAAAATCCAACCCTTTTTTCAAACTAAAGTTAACGTAAAATTGCATTTGTCATTATTTAAATTGAAATACATATATTTTTCTATGTTTATACATAGGTATGTATATGTTTATTTGGTCATTTTGTCCTTTCTCTTTTGATACAAAAACATCTGTCGATTTTCATATTGACCCAAAATGGTCAATGAATATTAATTATGAAAGAGAAAGCATAGCGAATGTGGCCACAGATAAAAGGAAATACAAATAAATTATATTAATATACATACATATATATTTATATGTATATCTACATGTGTATTTAATGATTTACGAAACTTAATACAACAACAATATGTTGCTATTATCGAGTATGCAAACAAATAATCCCACACTGGTGACCTGCCCACCTACAAGTCCTTTAATATGTCTACGCTACATTCATGAAAGTGTATATATATGTATGTTACATATAGTATATTTGGGTATATCTGTTAATATGCTTAAGTAATGAGACAATTTTTTTTTTCGCCACATTGCCACTAACAAAAAACATGGTCAACATAATCATCAGCTGCTGTCAATATACAGTGGACAACATGCCCGAGTCAATGACTAGGCAGAAATCTTACACATACTTACCTATATACATATACATATATATGGTATATATATCTACTTAAGAATGTTTGTGTTTATGATTTTTCTGCATTTTTATTAAACATTGTCTCATAATTATTGATTTTTCTTTGACCACAAGTTACCCATAGACATACAAACAAATCGAGGCGTGTTACGCCAATAACATATTCACATATATACTAGTACATACATATGTATATACATATGCTATAAACATACATTTCCTTTGTTTTTATTTTTCGCCACAAGTGTCTTTTACTAATGAATCTATGAAGAGGCCCTGCTTAATCCTCTTTGTCAATAATACAAATACAAAGCAGTGACATGCAGCTCGTATGCGCGTACCCTGCAGAGAATAATACCAATTGTTGACTAGAATCCAACTTCTTCTTCTTCTTTATTGGCCACGCTTACGCGATTATCGTCGAATAAATATTAGCGTGCCAGTTGGAAATACCAAGTGAACCAAGGTCACTCGCCACCTGATCCCTCCAACGGAGTGGAGGAGGTCTTTCTCTTCCTCTGCTTCCACCAGCGGGTACTGCATCGAATACTTTCAAAGCTGGAGTACTTTAATCCATTCGAACGATATGACCTAGCCAGCGTAGCCGCTGTCTCTTCATTTGCTGTACTACGAGCTCAATATCATCGTATAGCTCGTACAGCTCATCGTGCCATTGTCCGCGGTATTCGTCATTTCCAACTCGCAGAGGACCACAAATCTTACGTCGGAAGCTACGATGTTTGCCCATCTTTCTGACAGTTTGTGGATACCAATCGGCGTACGCCAGCAACTGTACACACACACTAGAATAGAAGCTTGTATCTTCTCTATTCAGCTCTGCAGCTCGTATTGTTTTCTTCAGCATTAAATTAAAAAAGTCACACGATAAAGTATCTTTTCACAACACTTGAGAGCTAGTTCACCTAACATGTCGTTGCATAGTGCAACTAGTCCAGCTTTTACCGAAAAATACTAGTATAATTCTAGTCTATGGCAAACTAGTATACTGTTATCTTTTAAATACTAGTATTATTCTAGTTTACAACAAACTAGTCTGATTTCGTCTTCAAAATATAAGTATTTAAGCAGAATTTTTCCATAGTAGTCTACATTTTCCCTGCAGGGATGCAGCTCTTATGTACATATATACTCATATATATTTGTAATTGTTCTCCATACAACGCATCCCTTGGCTAATGATAAAATTTCATTAGCATTGCTTCGTTGCATATTCCTCCTGTACTGCTTTGTTACTTTCTTCTTGCGTTTAATTTCTCGTGAAATGATGCGTGAGACTTGCAACATTTGTTACTTATGTGTGGGTGTGTGGGCAAATTTTATTAGGAAAGATGTGTATACGTGTATATATAAGTATATGGGATTTATGTATCGGAAAGCACATATGGAACACGCGGCTTGCAACTGTTCTTATATTTAAAAGCAGCTCTACTCTCAACACTAGTATTATGGACAATAACGCCATCTCTTAGATAAAAACCGAACGAACTTTTTACTTTACCTAATATTTGAAAAGTTTGAAGTATTTTGCAACTACAAATACATCTTTAACACTATATATATATTTTTTTAAGTAATTTTAATCGAATTCTCTTAACAGCAGATAAATTTATTTTACAAAAATATTTAAAAAAAATGGTACCAAATAATGTAATTTTCACAATTTGCCTACCTAATTTATTCTTTTTTTTTATAATTTTCTTTTTTTATTTTTTTTTTAATTCTTTATTCCTATTATTTTACATTTTTTTTATTTTTATTTTTATTTTTTTCCTTTGCAATCTGCATTCTGCAATTTTTGCCTATTTCCCATTTACATTTATTGCATTTTGCTGTTCGACAAGCGAATGTCGTTGCATGGACATTTATATTGTCTATACGTTCGCTGTGTTGGTGACTTATGTACGCACGTTGTTAGCCATTTGTTGTACCAACAAACATATTGCAAACATGTTGCTGTCAATGTATGTATGTATGCTTGTAAGTTGGTGTGTTTGCTGGAATACTCACTGGCATTGACTACTTAGAAATCTGCTGTCGATTGTACTTGTTGTAGATGTTTTTGGCGATAAAAAGGTGTGGAGAAGCTGAGATAATACTTACATACATATAAAAAAATATAAATGGATTTAGAAATAGTGGAAGAGTGATGAAAAAAAAACAAAACTAGAAAACTGAGAATTTTTTCATTTTTTTCCAGAATAAATTGTCTACTATTTTTCACATTAAATAACTATTTACAATTAATTTTGATTTTATTTTAATTATTACATACCCGATACTAGTACCCACAAACCTCAAACAAAAAAAAACACAAGAAAACATTCAAAAAAGCAACAAAAAACGAATAAAAAAAAACACCTGAAACAGAAGCAACAAATAAATAAAAAGTATGTAGTGACACGATTTTTATCGCTGATTTAGTAGCTAGTGATTTAAAAACTGCTAAATGTTGAAAATTCTTCAAAATCTCATAATCTAATAAAAATCAACTTCTGTTGAAAATAAACTGAAAAGAAATTGTGGAAACTCAACACCTTTCTATACAGCAATAGAGGCGTGCAAGTATGCGCGCAATAGCTAAGCTTTCCAAAAAAAAAAGTTATTTTTATACCCTACATGAGTTAAAGAATTACACAAATATTTGCAAGAACAACTTAATTTTTGGAAATTTTAAACAAAATTTGCCAAACAGTAAGATTTTTTGTAATTGTTTAACCATTTCACGAGCGCACACTCAATACTGCTAACTAGCACCGGCATTTTCTTTAAGAATTTTTGTTCAAAAACATAATTTTAGTTTAAAACTTAACTATTTATGAAGCTACATTGATGAAATTCAGTGATCGATATACATTAAATAAGTGTATTGTTGTCTAGGAAAATCACTGTAAACGAACGATCAGTACTTATAGCTGCCTTACAAGTTGTCGTTCGAAAATGAGTTTTTTGCACACAACTCCGTTAATTATAAAGCTAAACAAATGAAAGTTTGTGTATGATAAGTTTTTTAAGTTTACCAAGTTGGCAGCGAAAATTATTAAAATCGGATCACTCTAACGTATAGCCGCCATACAACTCATAGTTCAAAATCTGATTTTATATAAAAAAAACACCTTAAATTAAAAAGCTAGAGCAATGAAATTTGGTATACTACAAAATATAAAAAAATAGATTATTATATATGAAAATCATTGAAAAAGAATCATTACAAAATATAGCGCTCATACAAGAACACGTTCAAAAATGAGTTTTAAGCTTACAACTTCGTCAATTATAAACTTAAGTTTATAAAACTGGGTATACAGCATGTCTATTATTAGCAAAAAGTCTAGAGTGAAAATCATTGCAATTGCTACACTGCAACATATAGCCGCCATACAGCTCATAGTACAAAAATCGATTTTTTAATTATGAATTCTTTGAAAAAAATGATTTAAAATACGAAATGAGTTGAAAAACACTTCACAGATAAGTAATTTAACAGAAACTTATATTCATAAAGGGCATAAAAAAACTCTTCGTTTTTTATTTGCATCCGCCTTCGTTTGTTGGTGGCGATCCCTATGAATTTTATGCGTGAATAAATCAAATTTTGATGCATTACGGACCACCTAACTCAAAAGCAATAACAACAAATATTGGTATACACGTATGGGTAAGTGAAATAAGCAACAAGAACAAAAAATTGTGACCACAAGCATATGTTAACACATTTAAGAAACGTATTACAAAAACAACAACAACAACAAATACAAATACAAATGCACTAAATCACCTAAAAAAAAACGCAGCATCCAACCAAAACACACCAGCACCCCGAATTGCCCAAAATACAAAATACTACAAGAACAACAACAACAACAATATTCAAAGAAAACAAAAAACCACATCAGTCTAAACGTTTAGGTGGGCAGCGGCATTGTTACAGGTCACGCTGCGTTCTGGCGTGTTAACTGTGCGCACAACAACAATAACAACAATACAGTGCTGCATCTGGTTGCACAGCCACACACATACATACACGTACACTTGCCGACAAACTCGATCTCCGACTAATCGAACGTGTAAATCAAAAGTTTGGCAGTTAATAGTGATTTTAGTTGTTGTTGTTGTTGTAGTTTTTTTGTAAAAAAAAAAACAAACTAGAAATTTGAGCTGATTTGTCGTCGTTTTACGAGTTTTTGGAAATAATATTTGAAATATTGTTACATGGATATGCTTGTATAGGTCCTCTTACATACATACATATTGCATAATTATAATTTTTTTTTTATTTTTTTTTGTATAAAATAATTATTTTATTAAAAGATTATATGCACGGCCTTTTGAGTTCTTTTTGTCAAGAAATTGACATAAAGTACTCAAAAATCTCAGCAGAAACGTCTCGTTCGTGATGCTGAGTTTTCCCTAGAGGATAAAGAGACCTTGCTTTAAGCAAAAAGAACGTTTAGTGCATACGTTCATGCGACTTTTTAAGACATATTAACTGGTATACAGTTCTGGATCCGAAGAAAAAGATTACATTGTTCAAGAATTTCATCAGTTTCTTCTGAAAAAAAGAGACACCATCTAAAAGGCTGCTAAATGTGAGCTAAAGAACCCAATATATGATTTAACTCTTCGTCTAGCTCCACCATGTCATCTTTCTACACATGGTTCACCAGCCAAACTGATAGCTTAAAGTGAAATGCTGTTCATTCCTCGGCACATTTGAATATCTTTGCTACTTTGGGAGATGTATACGTGTCACAAGAGATGCTTCACAAGTCAGAGAGTTCGATCATCGCTTAAGATAACATAAAAATTTCGAAGACTGGCTTCTGCCGACTACCACCATTCCTTTGCCCCCTCGTCCCCTCAATAATTACAGCACTTACTCTGATCCCAACTCCTGTAGAGGCTAGACTGTCGTCAATCTCTAGAGAAGCCTACTGCTGGATGGTCTATCGAAGTTAGTAACATCAAAGTAATGGATCTAATGAGATTCATTAGAGAATCAATGAAACAATAGCATCACTGTGGGTCTTAGTCAGGCGGCTCGAAAGATCGTTAGCCACTAAAACCTAAGCTAATCTACACTCAGGTCTGTCAGGGGTTTGTAAGCAAACATATGTACATTCTTCTGAATTAAAAGAGTTTTCCAAAGAAATTCAAATTATCTCAAGCAAATACAAAAAAAAACATGTTGATCGCAACAAACATACCCACTAAGAAACATTCTCAAAACTAAATATATAACTATGTATGTATGTATGGTATGTATGTATTTTTCATAAATGAGAAATTGTCATGCGAACACTTTAATGCCCTCCTAAATCTTATTAGTAATGACAATCGATTAATTTCGTATGCAAGCCGCGTGTATTGACTTACAGATAAATACAATAAAAATAAAAAAAATAAGAAGAAAAGAACAGAAAAAACAAAATATAAACGAAAATCACAATAAACAGCGCAGAATAAACTAAAAGATAAAAAATAAAAAAAAAAAATTTAAAAAAAAGTAAAAAATCAAAATAAAATGTGAAGGCGTAAAAGATCACTGATCACTACAAGAGCAGACGATCAACTAGTGAGTTTTGTTGCTATTGTACTTGCCAACACGGTTACTTAACACATTTCCAGTGAAACGCCAAAACCGCAACAAAACGCACACACCGCATTTAACGTTGGATCAACGCCACGATGATCGAAGCGCATCGATCGACGTGAGATCGGCAACACCACCAATATACGAATACGGCATGCAACACACATCATTAGAATGCGTTCAGATTGTTGTTGGTGTTTTTGTTTTTCATTTACACTTGTGGCGCGTTCGACATGATCTTCAATGATCTTTAACGATCGTTTTACGTTACGTTTAGGATTTATGTGCGATGCAGTAGGTGCATGTGTATGTACGGACATAACTTAGTCAATCTATCCAACAAAAGTGAGCTGACGGTCGATCGATCGTACGGTGCCTTCTTTACGCTTTACACTTTGTGCTTGTTGTTGTTGTTGGTTTTGTTTTTGTTGTTGTGTTTCCTGACAGCATAACCAATGTTGACAAATACACGATAATAAGTCAAAATGTCCAAATCAACAAGGTATTAAGTAAAATCATGTAGAAAATATAAAACAACAAAAAAAAACAAAAAACAAAAACGAGTATTAAAAAAAAAAAATCAATAAAAAATAAAATAACAAAGAAAGCAAATGATTGAAAACCGCGTAGGATACAGATATAGAAAAAAATTAAAAAAAATAAACAAAAAAACATTTTAAATCGAAATCCTACACCTTTAATGGCAGTAGGCAACAACAATGCTGGTTGGTGGCTCCCTAACCTTAAAACCTCAAAGGAAATTGTCCACATAAATAAAACTAGTTTCCATGCTTACCTTCGTTCATCGATTGATTGTAATTGTGTTTAATTTCTGTTTTTTACTTTCAATTGTAGTTAATTTTGATTTGCCTTCTTTGCTTTGTGTTTGTTGTTATTTGTCAAACAACTGTAAACTGTGTTTTTGTTTCGGTCACTGTGATTATCTCGCATTTTCCCCTTATTAGTCTTTTTTTGGTTAACCAATTATTCTTTGTTCTGGCTTTATTTGCGGTTATTCCTAATTTTTCATTTTTGTTCCTTTTTTCATTTTTCAGTTTTTTCCTTTTTTTCATATTTTTTTTTTTTTTTTTTTTTTGTCGGCAATCGGAGAAGTGTAGTTTTCTGTGCCCTTTATCACTTTCACTTTCACTTTTGTTAAAGAAAATTACTTTCGCCGCAGGTATTTGCGTTATTAGGTCCTTTACCTGTTGAACTGAATCATGTCCTTTCGGATGTTTTGTATGGTTGAAGTGAGTTCACTAACTCTTGGCGGAATTAGCAAAAAGTCTTATTGTTCTCAATAATCAAATAGAATATATGACGCCGAGTGTGAAGTGAATTTACCTATATTCGGCACAACGAAACATCCTTCAATAGTTTGAGGCTGAACGACTTCAGCCAGATCCTTAAACAAGCATATCTATACAGAAAAATGGCTTTAATTGGACCGAAGTCTTGTCTGCAATAATTCAGCTGTGCTTATATTTCGAGAACTCAGCTTTGACTCGTATAATCTTGTTGCAATGAAGCTACGCTCTTATTCCTTTTCCCGTTATCGAGCAGATATGCGATGTGTGTAAGTATGAGGAGTGCAGGTGATGGTCGAAAATTCTATTCAAACTCTACTCATCTAAATGTAAAAAAATCCTATTCTCAGCGTCTCTGGTTTCTGGTATTGTGTGAAAGATTAATGTGGCTAACCGTCAATGAACTATTAGGTCTTTATTACCGGCTATAAAGCTGCGTTCGACAGCACGAAGAGAAGCGCGTAAATGCCGCTTAGTCGTTGAACAATACCAAATTGATAACCGTAGCTGAAAACCTCCTGATTACGGCTGTTTATAACCTAAATTATAAAAATCTATGTTCTCGGTCAAGGAATAGTATAGTGATTCCTTTGCTTGAAACAGAGTCGCCTTTCAATCTCTTGAGGAAGGATATATTTACTAACCTATATGGACTCCAGTCAATAACACAACTCTCTCTTTCTCTTTCTCTCTCTCTCTTTCTCCCTCTCTCTTTCTCTCTCTCTCTTTCTCTCTCTCTCTCTTTCTCGCTCTCTCCCTTTTTCTCTCTCTCTCTCCTTTTCTCTCTCTCTCTATCTCTTTCTCTCTCTCTCCTTCTCTCTCTCTCTCTCCCTTTCTCTCTCTCTATCTTTCTCCCGTTCTCCCCCCCTCTCTCTCTCTCTTTCTCTCTCTTTCTCTCTCTCTCTCTCTCTTTATCTCTATCTTTCTATCTCTCTCTGTTATTCTCTCACTTACTCTCTCTCTCACACTTTCTCTCTCTTACTATCTCTCTCTTACTCTCTCTCTCTCTCTCTTACTCTCTCTATGTCTCTTACTCTCTCTCTCTCTTACTCTCTCTCACTCTCTCTCTTTCCCTCAGTGAATGGTACCATGGGAACTCATAGTAGACGTAGAACTCACGTTGCTCCGTGCAAACTAGAGTAAGGCAGGCATAAATGAGGAATCGGGCTTGCCATCTGCCGCTGGAGTAGTGCTCCCGCCATAAACTAAATATACTCTGGTTATCATATGTCATATCACCTAAATGGCTTCCATATAAGGTTGTTCCAGTCTCTCAACCTTCTGTAAATCGGAGCATCTTCTCATAAAATCTTTCAGCATTACCTTTCTCGATTAACTGCCATCCAAAACAGAGAACTCCGCTTATTTACCAAATAACCAGATCAATTCTGAAAATCGTCACACAACTCAAACCTCACTATTAATAGAAATTTCTGCTGCTTAGAAATTTTGAGCATTACTTCAAATTTGCCTAAATTCTTTTTCTGATCCGAAAAAAAACCTACTTACCACCCAAGTTGAGAACACACATGGTGCACGAATCGAAGAAACCACAAATATCGAAACGTGATCGATTTAAACAAATTTTATATACAAAAATAAAATTGATGCAAATTGAAGATAAATAAATTGCAATTGGAGTGAATTTGCCTAAACCGCACTTAACTGATGGATCAAAGGCGAACAAAGGGCGGCGCTCGGCATGCAGATCGGCAGACCACACACCGAAATCGAAGCATGACAGACGATGGTAGTAGACCGTAGTTGTATTATGGAAAGGGGAGTTAAAGTTGAATGAGCGTACAATAACAACAAAGTAAACAGAAATTACAGAAATGAAGTAATCAATTTCAGCAAAATTACTACCGCGCACTGGTGATGAGGAAAGAGCAGCGGCGCTCGCCAGAACAGATGATGACGATGAAGACGGCAGATAAACGAGTGATGAGATGTTGTTGGCAAACGGACATTCGCTGGTAGGGTAATAACTAATTTAGTGTACAAATTGAATTGAATTGAAATGCAAACAAAAAATAATAATAATTGAATTGGAGAAAAATATATATACGCGCCAACCACTAAAAGAAAATACGTTATACGTTAAGAAAATGCAATCAAAAGACAAACTAATAATGCCAAATATGAAAAATATAATATGAAAAAAGGTAATCAAATATTTCAAAACCATAATTATGTGTAAAGGCAGAGCACGGGTGGTCAAAATTTTAGTGTAAAAAAAATTTTATGAAATTCTAAAGTGAAATAAAATAAAATAAAGTAAAAATACCCTAAATGAAATATAAAAAAATAATATAAAAAAATCGAAATAGATAAAATAATAAATAAAGTAAGACACATTAACATAAAAAAAATAAAATAAATAATAATAAAAAATTAAAAAAAATAAATAGCTAAATCGAATAAAAAAATAAATTAAAAAGAGAAATAAAAAATTAAACAAAATAGACTAAAAAATAAAATAAAATAAATTAAGACAAAACAAAATAAAATGAAGTAAATTAAAATTAAACAACATAAATCAATTAAAATTATAAATATATATATATATATATATATATAATAAAATGAAATAAACGAATATGGAAATTTAAAAACTAAATACATTAGGTAAATTTCAATAAAGTAAAGTGAAATGAAATAAAAAAAGTTTAAGTTTAAGTTTACATTAATTAATATGAATGAAAATAAATAACTTAAGTATAACAAAATATAAAATAGTAAAATCAAATGAAATGAAATAAGATAAATCAAAAAATAAAAGAATAAAATAAAGTAAAATATCATAGGGTAAAATAAAATAATATGAAATAAAAAAAATTAAATAAAATAATACTAAATAAAATAAAATATAATATAAATAAATCAAATTAAATTAAATAAAACCAAATAAAATAAAATATATTAAAACAATATTTTTTATTTATTTATTATAAATGAAAAATAATAATACAATTATAATTTTAAAGAGAAAGAACTTAAAACAATATAAAATTAAATAACACAAAAATATAATACTGTATAATAAAATAAAACAAAAAAATTAAATGGAGTAAAATGAATTATATAAATTTAAATTAAATAAAATTAAAATAAATAAATAAATGAAACGAGATAAAATGAAATAAGATAAAATAAAATAATTCAAAATAAAATCAAATAAATTAAATTAACTTAAGAAAAATTAATAAAATAAAATAAAATTAATAAAAATAAAACAAAGGAAAATGGAATAAAATAAAACAAAATAAAATTAAATCACATAAAATTAAATAATGTAAAGTAAATTAAAACAAAAAAAATAAAATAATTTAAAATGAAATAATATAAATAACAAAAAATAAAATCAAATGAAATAAATTAAAATAAAACGATATAAAAAAATAAGATAAAATAAACTATATTAAATAAAATAAAACAAAATAAAGCAAATGAAACAAAATAAAATGAAATTAAATTAAATAAATTAAAATAAAACAAAACAAAATTAAATAACCTAAAATATTAAATAATTCGTAATAAAATAAAATAAAAAAATAAGAAGAAAAAAAATAAAATTAAATAAAATATATAAATAAAATCAAAAGTAGTGAAATAACCAAAAATGTTTATATGAAAAATAATTTGAAATAAGAAAATTAAATAGGAAAGAAAATAACATAAAACCAAAATTAATTAATATAAAGTTAAAAATAAAATAGGGTTTAACTGCAATAAAATGAAATAAAGAGAAATTAAGTTAAAAAAATATTAATTCAAAAAATATGAAACAAAATAAAATAAATTAATATAAAATTAATTAACATAAAAAAATAAAATGAAATAAGAAAAAAAAAGAAAAAAAAACAAAATAAAAGAAAAAAAAGAAAATGAAAACAAAATAAAATCAAACAAAAAAAGTATGTAAAATTAAGTAAAGTAAAAAAAAAAACAAAAATAAAATAAAATAACTGAAAATATAATAACATAAAATAAAATAACACAAAATATAATAACATAAAATAAAATAACATAAAACAAAATAATATAAAAAAATAAATTAAAATAAAAAAATTAATAAATAGTAATAAATAATAAAATAAAAAGAAGACAATAATGTCAAAATAGAATGTAATAATTTAAAATATATAATTAAAATCAAAAGTAGGGAAATAATCAAAAATGATTATACGAAAATTTATAATAAAATAAAAGCAAGCCTAATTAAATAAATGCATGAAAATAATTTAAAAAAAATTAAATGAAAAAGAAACTAATATGAAACAAGAATAAATTAAAATAAAGTTAAAAATAAAATAGGGTATAACTAAAATAATGCAAAGTGAAGTTAAGTTAAACAAATCAATTATTGATATTAAAAAAATTAAATTTCGGAATTTAAGATGAAACAAAATTAATAAAAAAAATTCATTAATATTAAAAAAATATATTGTAATGTTGTAATTTTTTCACTATTTCCAAAAAATATATGGTCTAAAAACAGTTCCATTAAAACCCAAAAACAATTCAACATAATAATGACCTGAAAAAGCATCTAAAAAAAAATCAAAATAAAATTATGTATTAAATTAATAGTAATTAAAATTAAATTGAATAACATAGTGCAACATTTTACGGGTCAACGAGTACGACAAGACTTTCATATACAAAATTGTAAAGTAGATGACAAATCTTGAATTTCAGCTTCATTCTTTTTCCATTGTTGAATCATATAAATCAATATGCATTTAGTTTACATTTAATAAAAGTAAAAATTTAAATAAAACAAAATTAAATTAAACTGAAATTAACTGATATAAAAAATAAAAATTAAATTAAAAAAATGAAATTAGAAATAAAATAACTATAATAAATAAAAAATAAAAAAAAAATAAAAAAAAATAAAATAGTATTAATAAAACAAAACCAATTAAATTTAATTAAAATTAAAAGATGAAATTTTAAAACATAGAATGTTTTTGAATATTATTTTTTAATTTTTAAATTATTTGTAACTTCACAAGCGTAGATTTCCTACGAAATACAAAAAAAAACCAAAATTCTTTAGAGGCGTAAATGCAAAGCAAATTTTGCGGTCAAACCGAATTGCCACATAATTGTGACACGTTCCAGTAATTTTCGCATAATTACAAAATATATATTGTTGTATATATATACGAGTATATGAGCATAAGTGTGGTGCATAAGAAAGCCTAATGGTTCTTTTAAGAAGTGCAATTTACATATATACAAACAACAACACACTAAACATTTTAGCATGGCAAAAGCACCAGCTCGCCACTTGCCACCCTGGAGATATTATTTTTAATATATATTTTATTTTATTTTTTTTGCATGCCAACCAACAACATCCAACCTTTGTCATTGCCATCGTCGTTCCACTTTGCTTTAGACGCCCTGTTTATTATTTTGCTACTGTTCAACGCTATGCAAATCGGTCACATATCACACGCGCTAATAATCTGCGCCGTCCAGTCGGCTTTTCGCCTTTCGCTTATATGGTCAATGGCCGTTGGCCGTTGACGGTTGGCTGTTGGCTGTTGGCTATTGGCCGGTGACCAGTAGCTGCCGCATATTTATTATTTTATTATTATCTTTTACCGCAATTATATTTCTGTAAATTGCAATAATGTTGTTCTAACAGCATTCATGACTGTACTGTATACTTTTTTAGTATATACTCATACATATATACAGGTAGTATTAAATATGTGTAATATGTTGTTTGTTTTATAATTTGCTGGAAATGGATTTAATGTTTGGTGAAAATAATTAAAGCTGGACTGAAGCACCTGCGAATTTTTTCATTCTTTTTTACTACTTCATTCCTTATTTTTGCTCCAATTTAAGTTAAACAAATCAAAAGTTAATTGCTAAAGACAGTTTCAGCTCTTTTAAGAGTTCATTAAAAGCTGAAATATGTATATGTATGTATTTTAAAACTATTACTAAGTGAGCGTGAAGCGTTTATTTAAACTTTTTTTGTACTAGTAACCTGCTTGACATTTCCTAGCGGTAATGGTATTATCTACGCTACAGATTCGTCAAAAGCACCTCATGACTTGACGAACTCATTATTATAAAGACTCGTCCAACTGGCGAGAAGACGCCACAATCACAAGTTTATTAAAGTAATGCCACCCCTACTGCGCACTCCATTTTGGACTTGCTAATATTGTATATGTAGATTGACATGGTAACCTCCTCCCAACTGAACTTTGCAAAAGAAGATGTCTCAACGGGCCATTAATGCAGGAGCATATTAAACGTATTAATAGCCTCTGATACACCCACAAAATTCGCTCAAGAACAACTGAGAATATTACAGCTGTAGCCCAAAATGTTGAAGAAAACCCAGGTTTTTCGTTCTTTGGAAAGTGTCGTTCAACAAACGGCATATTTTGCATGAAGAATTGGATCTTAAGATTCGTTAACAAAACATTGCTGCCGGGTTTGGAAGAGGGTCCGACACCTTTTCGTATCTGCACACACGAGCGCAATTGGTTGGCCGGCGCTTATATACCCGAACAAATAATCGAGTCTGTCGAACAGTCAAGCCGCACGATCATCGTACTCTCACAGCATTTCATCGAATCGGATTGGGCGCGCATGGAGTTTCGTATGGCTCATCAGAGTTCGTTGATTGAGGGACGTTCACGTCTGGTCATTATTAAATATGGTGAGATAGTCAAAAATAGCTTATTGGATAGGGAGCTGAGGGCTTACTTGTCTATGACCACCTATTTGGATTGGAAGGATGAAAGGTTTTGGCATAAATTGCGTTATGCAATGCCCCATAAGAAGGGAGAGGCACGGGATGCCGGCATGCTTGAGACGGTTCAGCTGGGATTATTGACGATGAGTTTGATAAAGCAAAACTTTCTCCGAATTACAGCGTTTACTTGAAAATCTCATCCAAATGTTATTGCTTGTTTGGTTCAAAGAGAGAGGTTAAAACTGACCGCAAGCGGCTGCACCTAAGCTATTGAGCAGATTTTGTAAATTCTTTAAATTTTATTCAACCATGCGTGTCCACCTCTATGGGGTTGAAGCTGGGAGCATCTCAATCCGCTGAAGGCCGGACACTGATAAGGATAGTGTATAAGAGCATGCGCTGCACACCGCCGATTCCACTTTACCTGCAGTTCTACATTGGTAGAGTTCCAAAACCTTAAGTGTTCCTCTATAATTCACTGTTTTAAACCACATTTGAAGGCGCTGAAAAATCTGGGGCAGTCGTGATGGTGACAGTGTTACCAGCGGTGCCATCGCGAGTGACCTGGGATCCAAGTGATATTCACTTAGTCTTCTAGCGGTAGTCTGTTAACTGGGTTTGTGGTCTTATAACTCACGTAACCACGTGGCAGAGAATGTTCGCTTGTAAGAAATTATCAAGGGGCATAGCATAAATTGAAAGGGGCACGGTGGATAATATCCAGACCTACACGATGAATCAGAGTAGAAGATCGGATAAAAATCGCCTGAACAGCTTAAGGGCGCCCGTCATATCGCGCTGGGTTGAGCTCGTTCAAAGCCAGTTTGGTTCCTTAAGAGTGCTGCGACTTCTTAAACCAAAAAGTTTACTCTTAGACTCGCTAGAGGAAGGCGTCAAAGAACAAATAAAGCGCCAATATCAAAGTACCAAAAATTCCAAGCCAATACGTGTATTCTAAATAATTCGCAAGACATTCGTTTTGCCACAAAAAACGTACGAAAATTACACGCTCCAAAGGCGCCAATCACAAGCACAACCATATCGATTGACGGTATCATCATTTTTATAATACAAATTTGTATTCTTTTATCCATGTATATTGACACAAGTTGATCGCAAAACGAATCGAAGTACGCGCTGAAGAAACTTACGCGAAGAACAAATGAACAAACTGACGTATGACCAGCCAGCCGAAGCCGCTGAAGGGCAGGCGATCATTGATTTGTCACGAACGCGATCGCGTACGAAATGCGCGCGTACGCCACGTCGGCAATGCCAGAGCGCCAGAATTGATTTGTCACAATTTCAATATAAAAAAAGGTCAAAGAGATAAGATCTCGAATCGATTTTCCATAGTCAAATCAATAAATGCTGGGCCAAAGTGGTCGCCACATACATACATACATACAAATGCAAAGCAAGTGAGCGCGGCAAAAGCTGGCCATACGAACGGACGGCACACTGACTCTGACGAGCTGGCGCTTTCGGCGCTGTGGTACAAACGTGTCGCGCGTACGTGAATTGGGTGAGCGCACATTGCGCCGCTTACAAAGTTCTAGGCAAAGCTAAATAGAACGAATCGCACAGCGTTAAGGGCAGACTACGGCCGCTTGCTGCGTTCGTTCGGTTGGTCGGTTGGTTGGTGGTTTCCTTGTAAAATCGACAAATTTCAAGAAAATCACGAAAAAGTGTCGGCGGACACGCGGCTGCGGTGCTTTTTCTTTAGTATTGTATTTTTTATTACAATATTAGTAAGGTCGTAATGTTTTTATTATTCAACTTAAAGACAAACAAAAAAAAAGAAAAAAATCCAATCGAATCGAAATGCAAATTATAGGAAGGTGTACCTGAAGCGCAAACAATAAAAAAAAATTCGTGTGACTGCGCCGAAGTACGAGTACCGTGACAACAGCGTTGCAACGCAGGCGATGACCATTTGGTAAAGTGCCAGAGAGAGAGAGAGAGAGAGAGAGAGTGTGTGGGGGAGATGGCGGCAGGTAAGGATGGAGTTTGGATTGTCAATGCTAAAACCTAAATCACAAGCGTTGTAAATTGCCTGCAAATGCATAGTATGTATGTATGTATGTACCAGGTATGTTAGTTGAAATTTGCCGGTTTTTTCGATAAAGAAAACACCTAATTTTCAGAGGTATTTCAAAATTTTTTTATTCAAAGTATTGACCATTGGTTTCTGCACATTTCGCTCATCTCTCAAGCAAATTATGGATACCATTCCAAAAAAAACTTTTTCTCTTTCGAGGCAAACCATTCGACGAGCCATTTTTCGACTTCTTCAAAATTAGCGAAGCACTGCTCTGCAAGGGAGTGTCCCATCGATGCGAAAAGGTGATAGTCGGACGGGACGAGGTCTGGAGAGTACGGCGGGTGCGATAAGATTTCCCAATTAAGTGTTTTTAATGTGTCTTTCACCAGTTTAGCGGTATGAGACGGCGCGTTGTCATGTTGCAAGATAACTTTGCCATGTCTTCGGGCCCATTCCGACCGTTTTTCGATCAACGCATGATTCAAATTGATCATTTGTTGTCGGTAGCGATCCGTGTTCACCGTTTCACCAAAAAAAAAGCAACGAATGCAGCAAATGCGATTTACTTGGAACGAAAGTCGACATATTCACTGAGGTAAACAAATATGACGCTATTATTTTGGCGGAATGTGACTTGCGTATTTTTGTAGGTTTATGTCGATGGAAACAAATTACATACTTACATGCCAAATCATAGAAATTTATACATATTGCTAGCGACATCTACTAGTAAAACCGGCACACTTCAACAAACACACCTGGTATGTATCGCATTAATGTTTGAAGCTGAGTATGAAGCTGAGAAGAAAAAATCTGAGAATTCGTAATAAAAATACTTTAACTCCAAACTTATGGTTTTTAACAATATTTTTTTTTATTTTCCCGGAATTCACTTAATTTTCTATGCTTATGCTCTGTTTTGGATATTTTTTGTTTTGAACGCGCATGCGCCGCTTGTAATGAGACACACAATACAAACCGTTCGAGTACTGTCAATGTGTTAGTGCTGATAATGACATTAACCTACCATTGTTGACTATTAATACTTGGCTTGTTGTTGTAGCTATTTATGCCATTTTCGTCATGGCGGAGTAAAGATTACTCGCCTCGATCCAAATATTTATTCTCTGCAATTTTTTTGTCATACAATCACGCTCCGATTTGCATAGTTTCTACATCATTCGCGTAGTTACAATTTGAGGTGAGAGATGAGAATGGTGAGATATTTTTATTGTTAATTTGCCAAAACGAATTCATTATTGATGGGAAAGTAGAATAGATGTACTTTTAACTTTGAGTTTCACACATAGATTCCTGGGCTTGGAGCTTTAAATTTTCTCCTCAAAAAGAAAGAGTTTAATATAAATAAAAATCTCCAAGAGTTAGAAGTAAAGTTGGAGAACCGGCCAACCAATTGCGCTCGTGCGTGCAGATACGAAAAGGTGTCGGACCCTCTTCCAAACCCGGCAGCAATGTTTTGTTAACGAATTGTGCATCCTGATGAGCGTACGAGATGAAAGCATCAAAATTTTTATTCTTATACAATTCATGTTCGTTGATGAATCGGCGGCATATGTTGTGACAATGCAACCAGATACGCAATTGTAGATTGTAAATACTTTAAAGAGAAGCCAATAATGATGAGCGCTACAATAGCTATAGAGGAAAGGCCAATATAAACTGGTATTGAAATTGATTTCTGTTGTGGGCAAATCTCGGTAAAAGTGAGATTTAAAATTCGTCTCGTTGGTTCATTAAAACAGTGCAATTCATCTGTATCCGGTATGCGTCTGGAAAATGACTCCACGGCAAGCAAAAGCGGCTCGGCGTCACAATCACAGCTCCAAGGATTGCCACTGAGGTAAAAATGTGTCCAAGATTGACACAGTTTGTGAAAATCAGCACTTAGGTATGTTAAATGATTGTTGCTCACATCCAACACTCTTAAATTGGACGGCAGTTGGGTGGACCTGATGACCGTTAATTGATTGTGGGACACATTTAAGTGAGTCACATTCAAATAAGCTATTGTCGTCGCCGCGGGTAGCTCACGTAGCTGATTGTGACTGATGTCGAGATTCGCATACTTCGCATCAAAATGTGTGGGGCCAACTAAAGGTGTAAACTCCGTCATGTTTCTGCTGCTACAATCTAAATAGAGCATTTCGTCATCCCAAACTTAATCACACTTTCCACAGTAAGGTAACCATTGGCATACGCTTGTGGCTGCAAGGATATCAGCTTGCAAATACCTAACATTATATAGGCTTTCATAGCACTCCTGTGGTTCTCCAGCGAAATAAATTTTCCTTTTGTATGGTGAGTTCTCATCAAACAATGATAAAGCTAAATATCTACCTGTGTTCTGGTTATTTGAAAGGATTGTAATCATGGGGAGTTTCGTACGAATTTTATTGTACCAATTCGTATTGAAGATTTCTACAGAGTTGAAGCTTAGGTCGAGCCATATGAAATTGTGTCTTCCGTTTTTGCTATTATATTTTGTGTTTGAAATTTGCGACGTGAAATCTTCCAGCTTTTCGAAGTTGGTTAAGAGTGTCTCATTGGCATAGGAATCATTACCAGCAATCGTACGCAATTTGTTGTGACTCAAATCCAGTTGGTGTAAAAATCTCAAAGGCTTAGTGCATGCAATGATAATTGAGGGATTACTGAAGAAGTTTTCGGACAAGTCCAGATATTTTAGCGAACCTGTATTTTTGAATAATTTTTCTGGCAAATATTTAATATGGTTCTTGCTGAGATCCAAACCAATAAGCTTCTTTTGAGCAGCGAATGAATTTTCTTGAAGTTCACTTAGTTTATTATTTTGCAGTCTCAGATGTTCTAGTTCTCCAAGTGATGAGAAAATATTCTCGGGGAGACCTATAGCAAAGAGAGTTGAGGTAATGGTTAGATTCTTGAGAGCAGTTAAATGTTGAAGGTAACCTTTAGTGAAATCCACGCGTTTATAATTATCCAATTCAACTGTTAAGGACCTCAGCGACTTGAGATGCAGAAAGAATATTGGTGATATTGGTATAAAAGATATTACCGTTAAAGTCTCTATACCACTTGAGCTGTGAAGCAAATTCATTGGCATTGATTGGGTTACTATGATTTCTGCATCATAAACGACGTCTTTCCGTTTTAGAATATCAGGCAATTGATGACAATTTCCTATTCTGAACTTAACTCTTGTAGGAATTTTGAACTTCGGAACTTGCTTTAAACTTTTGTTGATGTTCGCTGGTTCCAACGGGCATAGTATATCAATAAAAAAGTTGCTTGAGTTGAGCTTAAAATCCACCGATACACTCTTGTCTCTGAGCCAACAAAACATTTCGTCTGCGAAACATTTGCATTGGCCGCCTTCCCACATCTTCTTGCATTTCGCAGTATCCAAAGCAGAGTATGAAGTTGCTCCCTGGTGAAGCAGGATCGTTGTGATTGTGTAGATAATCAGTAGGAATTTATACGAACAATAAACTCGTCGCACATTCATAATTCTAAGTTTTTGCGCACAGAACTCAGCAGTCTTTATTACTCTTTAATTTCTTTTATAGCAAAATATTTTGACTTTGTAGTTTTCGAGACGAGACTTTGCATTGCCGTGTGCACAGTTAAAACAGAACTGAAATTATTTACTTACAAAACACGCTTATTTAAAGCAAGAAATTTTAACTTTTTAAGTTTTGAGTTTTAAAATGTTTCTTATCGATGTAGTTAAAACCACAAAATTCTTTTAATTCGTTTCGTGGCTGCCTTTATTTAGCTTACTACAACAATGACTAAATAAATTGCTATTTCGCTGGTTGTGCTTCACTAACTAAATACGTATATATTCCTATAAAGACTTCAATATAGGGTCCGAAGATTAAGTGGAGATACACTTGGTTTCACTTGGTATTTCCAATCAGAGCCAGACAGCGAAGAGAAGAAACGATTGGCATAAGCGAAGCCTACGCCAATGAAGAATAAGTTCAACGAACAGAAAGATTTTCTTAATCCTTTTCTTTTATGGGTATTTTCAATGTTCTGTAGAATATCTGCATATAAAATGAGCTAATGGGCGGACTTAACACAGTGGGCTAGCATATACCTATATACGATACTTAGCAAGTTTAGCTCACGATAATAGACTATAAAGGGTCTGATACTTGCGTTATTCCCGTTGCTACCTGCCATACATAATCTTGTAGCTCAGTCGGTACACTCGTGGCTCTTAAGTCAGACGACGTGACGTGGTTTTCAATGTGAGTTTCAGAAGTGAATTCTCGAGAGTTGCCTTTGGAGCTTCATAAGTAAACATCCAATATGCTTTGAGCGTTAGTAACCAGTTCAGCCATTGCCACCAATAAGAGCACCCCCTATACTTCATTAACTTTGGGCTTTACTTTAAGTAGTTAGTTTGTGCATTTCTTGCTCAATATTTGCTTTTGAAATCAAACATTTGTTTTTTTTTCATTTCATTTAATTTATACTTTAATTATATTCTCCATTTCTTTAGAAATATAAGTCAGCAAATTTTTAATTAAACCCAGCAGCCAGCACCCAGCACCCCTCCACATGAAGAGATCTACTGAACTGGCGGCAGATATTACACTTATTGTATCAACTAATTGAATGCGGCTTCTTCGGGTATTTAACAGTTCTTCTTTTTATTAATATTCCTGCCTTTATAGACTGAGTCAAGCAAAAATGGCAATTTTCTATGTGGCTAGTGTTAGTTATGGATCGATCCTAGTAATATAACTTATTTTGGTCTCCTACCTTCATACCAAAATAATAATGAATACGTCTCGAGCTCAATGTTGAGTAAGCCCATTTTATCAGTAAAGCAATCTCTAGCCGGATTTTAAAACAATATTTGGATACCGTTTGGCGTTCGGAGATGGCTTAGAACAGTGCGTTCTGCCGTTCTGCCATTTCAACCTCCTGTCTTTGAAAGGCCTTTCAATAACTACCCGAAGGTCGCTGTAGACGGTTGGTTACCATCGCGTGTTACTATTCAGTGGGTCTTGCGCTCGAATTATGGCATCCAAAATTATGTGAAACTGTTTTCTTATTGTGGTCACCCACTCGGCGTGGAGTGTCTAGAACCTCGAGTGTATTTCTATCGTCAAATAAAACGAGACGAGAATAACCTTATGTTATTCTGCACGAAATTATTGCATGCACCCTGTACATATATTTAAAGTGGACATAAGAAATTACTTGCGATTGTTTGCTCAGCTTAATTCGTCCGCCAAATGATGACTAAATAAATTGGTATTTAATGTGGTTGTAAACTAATTCTTACTTACCGCAAAAGATTAGAAAAAATGCGTCGCAGTTAAACAAAATACCCCAAAAGCAGCTTGAGAAGTCGTGGCTCATGCCTTTGTGCTGTCCAACTTTCGAGTGCTTGCGTTTTAACCCCATATAAAGCCAGTCTTAGTAGATCGATAGACCGATCTTTACAACAGAATACCGTCATGCCTACACTTCTTCGTCTAAAGTCTGCCTGTATCATCTTCCATTATCATTGTCAAACAAATATATGTATAAGCTTCCACCAAACTTCCTCTGTCTTATTCACAGCAAGACGGAAAAACTGTCTACGTTCCGTAGACAGAAACTCTAGCTGTCAATTAGTTATGTGTAACAACTCACTATAAGTGTATGGGTACACCCACTTGCTGCTTCGATAGATTTCAGAGTTGACATACATTTTAGCGATGGTACTCATATAGTATTAGGTCCGTTCGGTTTTTTTTTTATTGATTTTTAAAAATATGATAACTATGTGTACATTTGTTCGATTTAAGTCAAATATGCGCGGTTTTGTTCGTAAGCTTGTTTCCAACGAGATGCCAACTTCATTATACCCCTCTCGTAGAAGGCTGCGTCCCTATTGGCAAAAAACTCGGAGGGCCAATTTTCACAGGCCTCTCTTGAGGCCAACTTCTCACCATTAAGCGCATTCGCCATGGACAGGAAAAGATAGTTATCACTTGGTGCCAGGTCCGTACTATAAGGTGGGTGCATAACGACCTCACATACGAGTTCCTGGAGCTTGTGGCGCGTCACCAAAGACGTGTGTGGCCTGGCGTTGTCCCGATGGAACACAATCCGGCCTCTGTTGATCAAAGATGGCCTCTTCTGGATGAGTGCTGCCTTCAAGCGGTTCAGTTGATGGCAGGGCAGCGGTCAGTTCGGCCATAGGGGAACAGCTCGTAGTAGATGATTCCTTGCCAATCCCACCAAACACACAGCAAAACCTTCCTGGATTGGCCACCGTTTCCGCCGGCTCACCGCGTTTCGACCACGACCGATTTCGCTTGACGTTGTCGTAAGTGATCCACTTTTCATCGCCAGTCACCAAACGCTTCAGAAATGGGTCGATTTTGTTGCGATTCAGCAGCGATCCGTAGATGGAAATTCGGTCCATCATGCTTTTTTGCGTTAATTCGTGTGGCACCCAAACATCGGGCTTCTTTTTGAATCCAAGGTTATGCAAATGGTTCCAAACGGTTTTCTGGCTTATCTTAAGTTCCTCAGCAATTAAATAAGTGCTCACGTTACGGTCTGTTTCCACTACAGGTACTATTGACAATAACGCCATCTCTTAGATAAAAACCGAACGAACTGTTTACTTGACCTAATATTTCTTTGCTTTTTAGTCAAAAACTTCCATGTTCATAAGTAGCATTTGACAGGTTAGTACCGGCTTTTGGATCTCCTTGTTCCTCCATTAGGATTGTGCAGCAAATTGTTAGCTTCAGCAGTAGGTAGACTGGATTTGACTGGAAACGTACAGTTGAAATCACATTCACCGACTACCGTTGATGAGATCTAGGCTTATGTTTTTCTTCTTCTTTCTCCGTTTTTCTTATTTGGATAAGCGATTATAGCCAACTGAGGCTTCCCACGGATTGGAACTTCTTCCTCTGTTTCCACATCTTCCTCTGTTCCCACCGAATACTCTCAAAGCTACGCATTTTAGTGCCTAAGAACGACGTGACCCAGCCAGCTAGGCTATGTTAAGCTCGGATTCACGATCAAAAAAAACTTAGAGTTATTATTTATTGAACATTTCGCTTGATTATTCCACTCCGGTCTTTGTCATAAAACAACTTGGAGAGCGTGTGAAGGATTGGGTCGTTTCTTCTGTACTCCGACGGCTCTAAACATTCCTCAAAAAATGTTGTGGTGCGGCAGTATAGCAGAAATTTCCACGTCTGGTGCTTGGAAACGAAAGGATCCCCGAAAACCTGCTGCAGAACGTCCGAGGAGAGAGAGAGAGGGAGAGAGAGAAAGGGAGAGAGTTAGAGAGAGAGAGAGAGAGGGAGAGAGAGAGAGAGAGACAGCGGGTGCATGTGTATGCTTGAGCTTATTGAGAGCCAACACACTTTGCTCCTTCTCACATCACTCAAGCGTGGTGCAGTAAGCGTCACTTATTGTTGCTTTTTCTTCAAGTAAGACATTTCTATGTACTTCCCAAGAGATTTCGTGCTCTTACTATATTTCTTTTTTACTCTTCTTCTTCGATATTTTCAATGTAATTGCTTTTAAGTGAATTATTGAATGATTTTTTGAAACAAATTTCATTACAATTTTTTTTTTATTATTCTTCGTCCTCCTCTTCTTTTTCCTCTCTCAACAAAAACAATTGAACAGGTGTTTACATTCGTTCAATCGTTCGCTTGTGACGCATGAATGGCAGCTGCTGACAGGTGATAGATTATGTCGTGTATGCGCTTGTAAAGAAGACTGTTGACGACTTTGATTTCCGAAAACAAAGAGAGGGAGAGATAAAAATATATTCAATAAAACGACATGCAATTTGTTGTTCTTTTTGTGTATTTCTTTTATTTTTTTTTTGTTTTTTTTTTTCCTAATGTTTTTATTGCATGTTTGACCTCAACTTCAATTAGCCGCTGCCCTTGTTGATGTCTTTATGTGGCTTTAGGAAAATTATTATTTTTTTCTCTCTAACCTTTTTTGCTTCTTCACTGCAACGATTCGGCTTTCCTTTGTCATTTTCTCTTTTTTGTTGTGTAGAAAAATTCAATTATTACCTCATTAAATCAATTCGTCTCTTTGTTGACATTCAATAGAAATAATTAATCAAAGGATTCCATACAATCGTTTGGCAATTTGTTTACATATTGATTTAACAACAATTGAGTTATCAGTGATTTCCTTTATAATCTTTTCTTCATATCCATTTTGGTCTTTTATTTAATATCTACTACCACGCGTGGTAATAAATGATCCAGTGAAGGTGTCATAATTTGCTTGAGATTATGAAGATTGATAAATGAGATAAATGAGAGACTATGTTCCGAATCTACCGTCTACCGAATCATAAATTATATTTTTCAGCGAACGGAAGGAAGCATTTTTCTTAACTTTCGTAATACTCAGAAAGTGACGGTTTTATCATCAGACACAGTCAGACAGCAATGAAAGACCATGGGCCTTTCGAGATAAGTTCAAAAAATCATGCTAAACCGCCGCAGATTTATTCTCAAGAGATGGCAGTGGAGAACAGACCAAACTTCTTCGAGTCGTAGAGCTTATACTCCTTGAAAGAGTATCCTGAAGGGACATGGCACTTTTGTTTTCTTTATTGGCATAAGCATCGTTTATGTGATTATAGCTGAGTCTACGCCAGTCGGAGTGTAGCTAGATCGCTCTCCATCTGGTCTTCTCAATGGAGCAGAGTGTCTACGTGTGTTCAACAAGGGTGCGACTGCAAGCGGGCATTAGTCTTGAAGCAAGCGCCCAGCCACGTGGAAACCAACTGCAATGAAATTGTTGTTTCACCTCTAAACTATGCCGTGTGGCAGAAGGTTCCTAAATCGTTAATCCCTACCATCCAACATAATCTAAATTTAGTTTAGTAATAGAACGGTAGGCGTTCGAAAGAATATGTTCTTGATCCTCTACTTCGGAATTCAAATCGGACAGAGATGTTATATAATAGAAAGCTGACTCATCCAAACCGACTTAGCTTGAGTTATTTATCACTTTAATATGATATTTGGTAAGACAGCTTTTGATTCAGCAGAATACACTAGACGGTAGCAGGTCATTAAATAGTGGAAGATGATTTCTGGCGTAAGTCATCGGCACGAGCGGTAGACGGACTTGTGAATTCTTTTTTTTTCACGTAAGTAGATGGCTGGAAAGCGATTACGGAGACATCGGCTTGACTTCTATAGAGATATAGTTTTTGTAGTTATACCTTAACATATTTGATTTGACAATTCGGCGTTGGAGTACAATGATCATTTAGCCATGACGTACGCCAGTTTAAAAATGGCAGTCAGAAATCAAAATAAGTGTCGAACGTTGAAGAGTCTAAGCACTATTTGGGGAAGTATGAAAATTGTATTTGGTGAAAATTTGTACGAAATATCGTCGATAGACGTCCCAACCAAGGAAAGTTCAAAACGCATATCGCTGATTTCCAGCCAGTCAATAAAGAGTTATGAAATCGAAAATAAAAGAAGAAGAAACACTTCTCTCAAAGCTCTCCCCACGAATTATGGCACCGTTTAGGGATATTTTGGCAAGTGGAACTACTATTCACATTCACTGGTTTCCTGCATATCAAAAGGAAATTTTAGTTTGTCTAATATAAACCCCTTTTGAAAGATATATGTAGATAGATCAATAAAATTACCAAAAATCAAGCGGTTAAGGAACTTTTAAGACTAACTTTGTCTTTAGTTAAATTTTTTCTTACAAAAAACTCACACAATATATAAAATATAAGATATGACAGCTACAGTAACAGAATCCTAACAAGATCGCCATCTATAAAATGTACTCTTAATATACAGTAGTTGCACCTCGGCAAGGAATATTCCCGCGCCGAGTATATATCTTTTGTAAAACACGATCAAACATTTGGATGGGGCTTAAAACTATTGGTTTCTCTACTTGGGAGAGGAAAAAATACTAAGACGCGTAAGTCAAAATGGCTAAGAAGAAGATCTCTTTTCACTATTGCTCTTGCAGGCTCTCGATACACAATGACGACGCAGAGAAATACATTCCCAGAAAATGCCTTGGAATCGTTCCGAGCGCTATGACCAGTGGTAAGGGAGTTTAAGAAGCTGCTTGACAGAGTTTATAAAGTTCTTTTCAATACGATGAAGAGAGAAGAGAGGTGAGAAGTGTATAAGTAACGAGTGCTCACAATATACATATGTACATAAATATACTTTCATTTACGGAAGTATGAGCCTGCCAACGACTAAGGTGGTCCTCAATGCCATAAAGCGGCAGACGTCAGCTTCTGTTGTTTTACGAAGCGTTCAATAGATGTTTACGCCTCTTTAGCTAATTTTTACCTATGTGTCTTTTTTTATTATTTGTTTGTTTGTTCAATTCTTACTATTTTTTCGTTTTTTTTTATTATTATTTTCTCAAGGAAGGGCTCACTAGTCTCATACAAACTCATTATGCTGTGTGGTGTAGCATTAACCCATTAAACTTTCGATTTTTCGGCAGCAATAAAGTATCAGAGAGCGCGCACATATACATATTCACATATAAAGGGTTTTCCAATAAGAGGTATTAATTTGAATAGTCTGCTATTCCGGTGGATGGCACTTTTCAACATTTAACTACGCCAGCAATGAAAATGGACCCTTGAAATGCATGAAAATGATTCGTCATCATCTTGACTGATGGTGCCCATTTCGGAAAAACCAAAAATTTATTGTTGTCATCGAGCCTTAATCTTTCGAAAATAAAGCTAGAACAACAGTTACGGTGAAAGGATTGAGTAAACAAAAAATGATTAATCATTTTCCATAACCGTAGTTGGATGGTATTGATCAGGATAATGTACACTTTCAAAAGGTTGGCGCTACATCCCATACAAGCAACACGAAACCATTGATATTTCAAGGGAAAAGATTGCGGAGAGTTTTATCTCTCGAAGTGGTGATCGCAATTGGCCATCGGGATCTTGTGATTTAAAATCTTGCGAGTTCTTCCTTCTGGGGCCACGTGAAAGGTAAGGCCTACGCCAACAGGCCAACATTGATTCAATACCTTATAGATGGACTTCGTGAAGCTATTGAAGGTATACAGCAGCCACTTTACGATTTGGTGATGAAGAATTATATAAAAAGGATATTGTTTTCTATTATTACTGGCTTATCTTCTACTTTAAAATGTTTATTTCATTGTCGGATCATTTGTCTCGAAGAATACCACCATTCTATAAGTATCAAGATAACACATCTTAGTGGAAAAACCTGATCGATATGATGAGTTCTACAGGGCTATTTGTAAGCATGAATGTGTAAAGGTTAATACACTTTTTTTCCTTTCTCACACATTTTCACATTTTTATTACAATAAAATGAATTAAAAAAAAAATTATTTGTGTTTTACTGAAGTAAAGAATTTCAATTTTTTTTATCAAAAGGAAATTAAAATTTATTTAGTCACTGTTGTAGTAAGCAAAATAAAGGTAGCTACGAAACGAATTAAAAGAATTTTGTGGTTTTAACCACATCGATAAGAAACATTTTAAAACTCAAAACTTAAAAAGTTAAAATTTCTTGCTTTAAATAAACGTGTTTTGCAAGTAAATAATTTCAGCTCTGTTTTAACTGTGCACACGACAAAGCAAAGATTCGTCTCGAAAACTACAAAGTCAAAATATTTTGCTATAAGAGAAATAAAAGAGTAATAAAGACTTCTGAGTTCTGTGCGCAAAAATTTAGAATTATGAACGTGCGATGGGTTTATTGTTCGTATAAATTCCTACTGATTATCTATACAATCACAACGATCCTGCTTCACCAGGGAGCAACTCCATACTCTGCTTTGGATCCTGCGAAATGCAATAAGACGTGGGAAGACGGCGAATGCGAATGTAGCGCAGACAAAATGAGTTGTGGGTTCAGAGACAAGAGTGGATCGGTGTACTTTGAGCTCAACTCAAGCAACCTTTTTATTGATATACTGTGCCTTGAGGAACCATCGGACATCAACAAGAGTTTAGAGCAAGTTCCGAAATTCGAAATTCCTACAAAAGTTAAATTCAGTATTGCACAATGTGAATACTTGCCTGATATTCTAAAACGGAAAGACGTCGTTTATGATGCAGAAATCATAGTAACCCAATCAATGCCAATGAATTTGCTTCACAACTCAATAAACACGCGAATAAACACGTTTTCAGCGCCGTAGAGTATGACATGATGCGACACGAAACAGTAGTATTATGGACAATAACGCCATCTCTTTTACTTGAGCTAATACTTTCCCTTCATTCCTCGTGCTGAAAGAGATAAAAAGGATTATCATAGGAAATATTTTTAAAACTTCGCAATTCCTCATATCGCAATTTTTCAGTTTCAATTTAGACTCGCAATTTAACACTGATCCATCCCATAATAATTCACTTTATTTTTTATTTTTTATTTAAAATTTATTTGCTTCATGATTCAAAAGTACCAAACTTTCCTTTAATATATTAGTAAGCAAATATTTGTGCATAAAGATGAAACTCTTAACCTTTATTTAATTATTTAAAATATATTTAGTTTCTTGCTCTACATGGCCCCCTCAACTCCACCTCTCCGATAACGTACCTGCGGCCCATCTCAAGCATCCCGGCATCCCGTGCCTCTCCCTTCTTATGGGGCATTGCATAACGCAATTTATGCCAAAACCTTTCATCCTTCCAATCCAAATAGGTGGTCATAGACAAATAAGCCCTCAGCTCCCTATCCAATAAGCTATTTTGGACTATCTCACCATATTTAATAATGACCAGACGTGAACGTCCCTCAATTAGCGAACTCTGATGAGCCATACGAAACTCCATGTGCGCCCAATCCGATTCTATGAAATGTTGTGAGAGTACGATGATCGTGCGGCTTGACTGTTCGACAGACTCGATTATTTGTTCGGGTATATAAGCGCCGGCCAACCAATTGCGCTCGTGTGTGCAGATACGAAAAGGTGTCGGACCCTCTTCCAAACCCGGCAGCAATGTTTTGTTAACGAATTGCTCATCCTGATAAGCGTACGAGATGAAAGCATCAAAATTCTTATTCTTATACAATTCATGTTCGTTGATGAAGCGGCGGCATATGTTGTGACTATGCAACCAGATACGCAAGTGTAGATTATACTTTAAACAGAAGCCAATAATGATGAGCGCTACAATAGCTGTAGAGGAAACGCCAATATAAACTGATGTTGAAATTGATTTCTGTTGTGGGCAAATCTCGTTGAAAGTGAGATTTAAAATTTCTCTCGCCGGCTCATTATCACAATGCAATTTATCCATATCATTTATGTGGCTGCGAAATGCCTTTACGGCGAGCAAAAGAGGCTCTGCGTCACAATAACAGCGCCAAGGATTGCCACTGAGGTAAAAATGTGTCAAAGATTGGTAAAGATCAAAACAATCAGGACTTAGGTTTGTTAAATGATTGTTGCTCACATCCAACACCTTTAAATTGGACGGCAGTTGAGTGGGCCAGATGACCGTTAATTGATTGTGCGACGCATTTAAGTGAGTCACATTCAAATAAGCTATTGTCGTCGCCGCGGGTAGCTCACGGAGCTGGTTGTGACTGATGTCGAGATTCGCATACTTCACACCAAATAGTGTGGAACCAACTAAAGGTGTAAGCTCCGTCATGTTTCTGCTGCTACAGTCTATATAGAGCATTTCGTCATCCCAAACGTACTCACACTTTCCAGAGTCAGGAAACCAATGACACGCATCTGTGGCTGCAAGGATATCAGCTTGGAAATACGTAACATTATATAAGCTTTCATAACACTCCTGTGGCTCTCCCGCGAGATAAATTTTCCTTTTGAATGGTGAGTTCTCATCAAATTGAGATAAAGCTAAATGTCTATGTTTCGTCTGATTATTTGAAAGGATTGTAATTATGGAAAGTTTTGTACGTGGTTTAGTGTACCAATTCGTATTGAAGATTTCTATAGAGTTGAAGCTTAGGTCGAGCCATATGAAATGGTGTCTTCCGTTTTTGCTATTATATTTTGTGTTTGAAATTTGCGACGTGAAATCTTCCAGCTTTTCGAAGTTGGTTAAGAGTGTCTCATTGGCATAGGAATCATTACCAGCAATCGTACGCAATTTGTTGTGACTCAAATCCAGATGGTGTAAAAATTTCAAAGGCTTAGTGCATGCAATGATATTTGAGGGATTACTGAAGAAGTTTCCGGAAAAGTTCAGATATCTTAGAGAGCGTGTATTTTTGAATATTTTTTCTGGCAAATATTTAATATGGTTCTTGCTGAGATCCAGACCAATAAGCTTCTTTTGAGCAGCGAATGAATTTTCTTGAAGTTTACTTAGTTCATTATTTTGTAGGCTCAGATGTTCTAATTCTGCAAGTGATGAGAAAATATTCCCGGTAAAACTTATAGAAAAAGTTGCGGTAATGCTTAGATTCTTGAGAGCAGTTAAATTTTGAAAGTGCTCTTTAGTTAAGGACCTCAGCGACTTGAGATGCAGAAAGAATATTGGTGTTATTGGTAAAGAAGATACTACCGTTAAATTCTCTATACCACTTGAGTTGTGAAGCAAATTCATTGGCATTGATTGGGTTACTATGATTACTGCATCATAAACGACGTCTTTCCGTTTTAGAATATCAGGTAAGTGTTGACATGCGTCTAAACTGAATTTAACTTTTGTAAGCATTTCGAATTTCGGAACTTGCTCTAAGCTCTTCTTGACGTCCGGTGTTTTCCCCAGGCATATTATACTAATAAAAAGGTTACTTGAGTTGACCTCAAAATCCAGCCATCCATTCTTGTCTCTGAACCAACAACTCATTTCGTCTGCGCTACATTCGCATTCGCCGTCTTCCCACTTATTATTGCATTTCGCAGGATCCAAAGCAAAGTATGAAGTTGCTCCCTGGTGAAACAGGATCGTTGTGATTGTATAGATAATCAGTATTAATTTATACGCACAATAAACCCATCGCACGTTCATAATTCTAAATTTTTGCGCACAGAACTCAGCAGTCTTTATTACTCTTTTATTTCTTTTATTGCAAAATATTTTGACTTTGTAGTTTTCGAGACGAATCTTTGAATTGCCGTGTGCGCAGTTGAAACAAAACTGAAATTATTTACTTACAAAACACGCTTATTTAAAGCAAGAAATTTTAACTTTTTAAGTTTTGAGTTTTAAAATGTTTCTTATCGATGTGGTTAAAACCACAAATTTCTTTTAATTCGTTTCGCAGCTGCCTTTATTTAGCTTACTACAACAGTGACTAAATAAATTTTAATTTCCTTTTCATAAAAAAATTGAAATTCTTTACTTCAATAGAAGACAAATAATCTTTTTAAAATTATTTTAATGTAATAAAAATGTGAAAATGTGTGAAATAGGAAAATATAATAGACTTTTACACATTCATGCTTACAAATGGCCCTGTAGAACTCATCATATCGATCAGGTTTTTCCACTAAGATGTGTTATCTTGATACTTATAGAAAGGTGGTATTCTTCGAGACAAATGATCGGACAATGAAATAAACATTTTAAAGTAGAAGATAAGCCATTAATAATGGAAAAGAATATCAGCCAATCCTTCACGAAGTCCATCTATAAGGTATTGAATCGACGTTGGCCTGTTGGTGTAGACCTTACTTTTCACGTGGCCCCAAAAGGAAGAACTCCAAGATGTTAAATCACAAGATCCCGATGGCCAATTGCGATCACCACTTCGAGAGATAAAACTCTCCGCAATCTTTTCCCTTGAAATATCAATGGTTTCGTGTTGCTTGTATGGGATCTAGCGCCAACCTTTTGAAAGTGTACATTATCCAGATCAATACCATCCAACTACGGTTATGGAAAATGATTAATCATTTCTCGTTTACTCAATCCTTTCACCGTAACTGTTGCTCCAGCTTTATTTTCGAAAGATTAAGGCTCGATGACCGCGCTGGACCATAAACCGCACCAAACAGTTGCATGTTGAGGATCGAGAAGCTTTTCAACAATAAATTTTTGGCTTTTCCGAAATGGGCGCCATGAGTCAAGATGATGACGAATCATTTTCATGCATTTCAAGGGCCCATTTTCATTGCTGGCGTAGTTAAATGTTGAAAAGTGCCATCTACCGGAATAGCAGACTATTCAAAATAATACCTCTTATTGGTAAACCCTTTATATGTATGTACATATATAAATATGCGTGTGTGCGCGCTCTCTGATACTTTATTTCTGCCGGAAAAACATTAACCCATTAAATGTTACACCACACAGCATAATGATTTTGTATGAGACTAGTGAGCCTGAAAAAGTTTTGTAACAAACAAACAAACAAATAATATTGTAAAAGAAGACACATAAAAATTTAGCTAAAGAGGCGTAAACATCAATTGAACGCTTCGTAAAACAACAGAAGCTGACGTCTGTCGCTTTATGGCATTGAGGACCACCTTAGTCGTTGGCAGGCTCATACTTCCGTAAATGAAAGTATATTTATGTACATATGTATATTGTGAGTACTCATTACTTATACACTTCTCACCTCTCTTCTCTCTTCATCGTATTGAAAAGAACTTTATTAACTCTGTCAAGCAGCTTCTTGAACTTTCTTTCCACTGGTCATAGCGCTCCGAACGATTCCAAGGCATTTAGCTGGAGGTGATTACAATGCGAAGCATACTCATTGGGGATCGAGGCTAATTAACCCGAAAGGTCGTCAGTTATATAACACGATCATAAGTACAAAAAATAGTTACGATTTTATCTCCCCAAGACAACCAACTTACTGGCCTACGGACTCAAGGAAATTACCTGACCTGATTGACTTTGCAGTCACTAAAAACGTAGATAGGAGTTTAGTATTTGCTGAAACCTGTGCTGACTTATCTTCTGATCATTCCTCAATAATCATTAAGTTGAACGAACAACCAATTGAAAGTGAGCATGCTTTTCGACTTACTACATCAAGAACTAACTGGCTTAAATATAAAAAGGTACATTAGCAGTCATATACAGACCAATCCGCAAATAGAGAGAGGAACTGACGTTGAAAATGAGTTACTTGTATTGTATTTAACAGTATACTAGCAACAGCAGCAACTATAGCCACACCAGAGCAGAATACAAAAGCAAAGGCATTTATAACTAATAGTGGAATAGAATTACTGGTCCGAAATAAACGACGTTTGCGTCGCGAATGGCAAGCCTGCCGATCTCCCGATGCAAAAATTCGTCTTAAGGTGGCAGAAAACAAACTAAAAAGAGCATTAGTAAACGAAGAAGAAAGAAATATCAAACATCTTATAACGTCTTTGTCTCCCAACGTTTCTACTAAAAAATCACTATGGAAAGCTAGCAAAAACCTTAAGTCGCCAGTAAGCACTGAAGTACCGTTGAGAATGCGTAATGGTTCATGGGCAAGAACGGATGAAGAAAAGGCGTCTTGTTTCGCAGAGCACCTCAGCACAGTATTTCAACCAAGTAATGCTACATACAGTGCACTTTTGTCACCGAACCATACTGCTCCTAGATACACTGTTACTTGCGGAGCATCTGTGTCTGAACTAAAAAACACTATTGCCGCCTTAAATCCAAAAAAATCTCCAGGAGACGATCATATCTCGCCTAAAATGCTAAAAGAATTGCCAAGCATTGCTCTCGTTTTTCTTGCAAAGCTTTTCAGTGCCATTTTGATGCTGGGATATTATCCACAATGAAATAAGGAAAGCTTTCGAAATGCGAGAGTATTGCTCGGCTTTTTTTCCTTGATGTAGCGCAAGCATTTGACAAAGTGTGGTATGATGGCCTCATTCATAAAATTAAAAAATCATTACCTAACACGTTCCACAATATCCTTGAATCCTACTTATCCAACAGGCGATTCACAGTAAAAGTAAACGATTACATAACAGAAGAGTGTCCGATTACGGCAGGTGTTCCGCAGGGTAGTGTTCTTGGACCAATATTGTACATACTGTTTACCGCAGATATCCCTACAAGTGACGAAATAATTACGTCAACGTCAAGCCAGCAGCCCATTCCTACTAATGGGCTTTATGTTTCAATTTAGTTTAAGATTTTATTACTTATTGTTAGGCTTCCGAAGTCGAAGTAGATTCAATAAATAAATATTAATGTTTAAAAAAAAAAAAAAAAAAAAAAAATTTCTGGGAATGTATTTCTCTGCGTCGTCATTGTGTCTTGAGAGCCTGTAAGAGCAATAGTGAAAGGAGATCTTCTTCCTAGCCATTTTGACTTACGCGTCTTAGTATTTTTTCCTCTCCCAAGTAGAGAAACCAGTAGTTTTAAGCCCCTCCCAAATGTTTCATCGTGTTTTACAAAAGATATATACTCGGCATGGGAATATTCCTTGCCGAGGTGCAAATACTGTATATTAAGAGTACATTTTCTAGATGGCGATCTTGTTAGGATCTTGTTAGAAAGTTCCACTTGCCAAAATATCCCTAAACGGTGCCATAGAGCGGTTCCGACCTCTTACTAAATCATTCGTGGGGAGAGCTTTGAGGGAAGGGTTTCTTCTTCTTTTATTTTCGATTTCATAACTCTTTATTGACTGGCTGGAAATCAGCGATATGCGTTTTGAACTTTCCTTGGTTGGGACGTCTATCGACGATATTTCGTACAAATTTTCACCAAATACAATTTTCATACTTCCCCAAATAGTGCTTAGACTCTTCAACGTTCGACACTTATTTTGATTTCTGACTGCCATTTTTAAACTGGCGTACGTCATGGCTAAATTACCATTGTACTCCAACGCCGAATTGTCAAGATCAAATATATTTCTCTATAGAAGTCAAGCCGATGTCTCCGTAATCGCTTTCCAGCCATCTACTTACGTGAAAAAGATTTCATAAATCCGTCTACCGCTCGTGCCAATGACTTACGCCAGAAATCATCTCCCACTATTTTATGACCTGCCACCGTCTAGTGTATTCTGCTGAAACTAAAGCTGTCTTACCAAATATCATATTAAAGTGATAAATAACTCAAGCTAAGTCGGTTTGGAGGAGTCAGCTTTCTATTATATAACATTTGGCTAAGATCTCTGCCCGATTTGAATTCCGAGGTAGAGGATCAAGAACATATTCTTTCGAACGCCTACCGTTCTATTATTAAACTAAATTTAGATTATGTTGGATGGTAGGGATTAACGATTTAGGAACCTTCTGCCACACGGCATAGTTTAGAGGTGAAACAACAATTTCATTGCAGTTGGTTTCCACATGGCTGGGCGCTTGCTTCAGGACTAATGCCCACTTGCAGTCGCAACGATAGTCGGTGAATGTGATTTCAACTGTAAACTTCCAGTCAAATCCCGTCAACCTACTGCTGGAGCTAACAATTTGCTGCACAATCCTAATGGAGGAACAAGGCGATCCAAAAGCCGGCACTAACCTGTCAAATGCTACTTATGAACATGGAAGTTTTTGACTAAAAAGCAAGGAAATATTAGGTCAAGTAAACAGTTCGTTCGGTTTTGGATTCAAAAAGAAGCTCGATGTTTGAGTGCCACACGTGCTGCTGAATCGCAACCGGCGGAAACGGTGCCCAAGCCGGGAGTGACAGCTAGGAAGATTTTGCTGTGTGTTTGGTGAGATTGACAAGGAATCATCTACTACGAGCTGCTCCCTTATGACCAAACGCTCAATTCTCAATACTGCCAACAACTGGACCGCTTGAAGGCAGCACTCATCCAGAAGAGGCCATCTTTGATCAACAGAGGCCGGATTGTGTTCCATCGGGACAACGCCAGGCCACACACGTCTTTGGTGACGCGCCACAAGCTCCAGGAACTCGTATGTGAGGTCGTTATGCACCCACCTTATAGTACGGACCTGGCACCAAGTGATAACTATCTTTTCCTGTCCATGGCGAATGCGCTTAATGGTGAGAAGTTGGCCTCAAGAGAGGCCTGTGAAAATTGGCCCTCCGAGTTTTTTGCCAATAGGGACGCAGCCTTCTACGAGAGGGGTATAATGAAGTTGGCATCTCGTTGGAAACAAGCTTACGAACAAAACCGCGCATATTTGACTTAAATCGAACAAATGTACACATAGTTATCATATTTTTAAAAATCAATAAAAAAAAAACCGAACGGACCTAATACTATATGAGTACCATCGCTAAAATGTATGTCAACTCTGAAATCTATCGAAGCAGCAAGTGGGTGTACCCATACACTTATAGTGAGTTGTTACACATAACTAATTGACAGCTAGAGTTTCTGTCTACGGAACGTAGACAGTTTTTCCGTCTTGCTGTGAATAAGACAGAGGAAGTTTGGTGGAAGCTTATACATATATTTGTTTGACAATGATAATGGAAGATGATACAGGCAGACTTTAGACGAAGAAGTGTAGGCATGACGGTATTCTGTTGTAAAGATCGGTCTATCGATCTACTAAGACTGGCTTTATATGGGGTTAAAACGCAAGCACTCGAAAGTTGGACAGCACAAAGGCATGAGCCACGACTTCTCAAGCTGCTTTTGGGGTATTTTGTTTAACTGCGACGCATTTTTTCTAATCTTTTGCGGTAAGTAAGAATTAGTTTACAACCACATTAAATACCAATTTATTTAGTCATCATTTGGCGGACGAATTAAGCTGAGCAAACAATCGCAAGTAATTTCTTATGTCCACTTTAAATATATGTACAGGGTGCATGCAATAATTTCGTGCAGAATAACATAAGGTTATTCTCGTCTCGTTTTATTTGACGATAGAAATACACTCGAGGTTCTAGACACTCCACGCCGAGTGGGTGACCACAATAAGAAAACAGTTTCACATAATTTTGGATGCCATAATTCGAGCGCAAGACCCACTGAATAGTAACACTCGGTGCTAACCAATCGACTACAGCGACCTTCGGGTAGTTATTGAAAGGCCTTTCAAAGACAGGAGGTTGAAATGGCAGAACGGCAGAACGCACTGTTCTAAGCCATCTCCGAACGCCAAACGGTATCCAAATATTGTTTTAAAATCCGGCTAGAGATTGCTTTACTGATAAAATGGGCTTACTCAACATTGAGCTCGAGACGTATTCATTATTATTTTGGTATGAAGGTAGGAGACCAAAATAAGTTATATTACTAGGATCGATCCATAACTAACACTAGCCACATAGAAAATTGCCATTTTTGCTTGACTCAGTCTATAAAGGCAGGAATATTAATAAAAAGAAGAACTGTTAAATACCCGAAGAAGCCGCATTCAATTAGTTGATACAATAAGTGTAATATCTGCCGCCAGTTCAGTAGATCTCTTCATGTGGAGGGGTGCTGGGTGCTGGCTGCTGGGTTTAATTAAAAATTTGCTGACTTATATTTCTAAAGAAATGGAGAATATAATTAAAGTATAAATTAAATGAAATGAAAAAAAAACAAATGTTTGATTTCAAAAGCAAATATTGAGCAAGAAATGCACAAACTAACTACTTAAAGTAAAGCCCAAAGTTAATGAAGTATAGGGGGTGCTCTTATTGGTGGCAATGGCTGAACTGGTTACTAACGCTCAAAGCATATTGGATGTTTACTTATGAAGCTCCAAAGGCAACTCTCGAGAATTCACTTCTGAAACTCACATTGAAAACCACGTCACGTCGTCTGACTTAAGAGCCACGAGTGTACCGACTGAGCTACAAGATTATGTATGGCAGGTAGCAACGGGAATAACGCAAGTATCAGACCCTTTATAGTCTATTATCGTGAGCTAAACTTGCTAAGTATCGTATATAGGTATATGCTAGCCCACTGTGTTAAGTCCGCCCATTAGCTCATTTTATATGCAGATATTCTACAGAACATTGAAAATACCCATAAAAGAAAAGGATTAAGAAAATCTTTCTGTTCGTTGAACTTATTCTTCATTGGCGTAGGCTTCGCTTATGCCAATCGTTTCTTCTCTTCGCTGTCTGGCTCTGATTGGAAATACCAAGTGAAACCAAGTGTATCTCCACTTAATCTTCGGACCCTATATTGAAGTCTTTATAGGAATATATACGTATTTAGTTAAGAAAGCACAACTAACGAAATAGCAATTTGTTTAGTCACTGTTGTAGTAAGCTAAATAAAGGCAGCCACGAAACGAATTAAAAGAATTTTGTGGTTTTAACTACATCGATAAGAAACATTTTAAAACTCAAAACTTAAAAAGTTAAAATTTCTTGCTTTAAATAAGCGTGTTTTGTAAGTAAATAATTTCAGTTCTGTTTTAACTGTGCACACGGCAATGCAAAGTCTCGTCTCGAAAACTACAAAGTCAAAATATTTTGCTATAAAAGAAATTAAAGAGTAATAAAGACTGCTGAGTTCTGTGCGCAAAAACTTAGAATTATGAATGTGCGACGAGTTTATTGTTCGTATAAATTCCTACTGATTATCTACACAATCACAACGATCCTGCTTCACCAGGGAGCAACTTCATACTCTGCTTTGGATACTGCGAAATGCAAGAAGATGTGGGAAGGCGGCCAATGCAAATGTTTCGCAGACGAAATGTTTTGTTGGCTCAGAGACAAGAGTGTATCGGTGGATTTTAAGCTCAACTCAAGCAACTTTTTTATTGATATACTATGCCCGTTGGAACCAGCGAACATCAACAAAAGTTTAAAGCAAGTTCCGAAGTTCAAAATTCCTACAAGAGTTAAGTTCAGAATAGGAAATTGTCATCAATTGCCTGATATTCTAAAACGGAAAGACGTCGTTTATGATGCAGAAATCATAGTAACCCAATCAATGCCAATGAATTTGCTTCACAGCTCAAGTGGTATAGAGACTTTAACGGTAATATCTTATAAACCAATAACACCAATATTCTTTCTGCATCTCAAGTCGCTGAGGTCCTTAACAGTTGAATCGAGTATATATGAAATGGATTTCACTAAAGAGCACTTTCAAAATTTAACTGCTCTCAAGAATCTAACCATTACCGCAATTTTTTCTGAAAGTTTCCCCGAAAATATTTTCTCATCACTTGGAGAACTAGAACATTTGAATCTGCAAGATAATGAACTAAGTGAAATTCAAGAAATTTCATTCGCTGCTCAAGAGAAGCTGATTGGGCTGGATCTCAGCCAGAACTATCTTGAATATTTGCCAGAAAAATTATTCAAAACTACACGCTCGCTAGAATATCTAAACTTGTCCAAAAACAGGTTCAGTAATCCCTCAATTATCATTGCATGCACTAAGCCTTTGAAATTTTTACACCAATTGGATTTGAGTCACAACAAATTGCGTACGATTGCTGGTAGTGATGCCTATGCCAATGAGACAATCTTAACCAACTTCGAACATCTGGAAGATTTCACATCGCAAATTTTAAACACAAATTATAGTGACATAAACGAAAGACACCATTTCATATGGCTCGACCTAAGCTTCAACTCTATAGAAATCTACAAAATGAATTGGTACACTAAAATACGTACGAAACTCCCCATAATTACAATCCTTTCAAATAATCAGAAGAAACATAGAAATTTAGCTTTATCACTGTTTGACGAGAACTCGCCATACACAAGGAAAATTTAGTACGCGGGAGAACCACAGGAGTGCTATGAAAGCCTATTTACTGTTAGGTATTTGCAAGCTGATATCCTTGCAGCCACAGACGTGTGTCATTGGTTGCCTGACTATGGAAAGTGTGATTACGTTTGGAATGACAAAGTGCTCTATATAGACTGTAGCAGCAGAAACATGACAGAGTTTCCTCAATTAAATAATCCCACACTATTTGGTGTGAAGTATGCGAATCTCGACATCAGTCACAATCAGCTACGTGAGCTACCCGCGGTGACGACATTCACTTACTTGAACGTGACTCACTTAAATGTGTCCCACAATCAGTTGACGGTCATCAGGCCCACCCAACTGCCGTCCAATTTAAGCGTGTTGGATGTGAGCAACAATCATTTAACATACCTAAGTTCTGATTGTTTTGATCTTTACCACTATTGGACACATTTTTACCTCAGTGGCAATCATTGGCGCTGTGATTGTGACGCAGAGCCGCTTTTGCTTGCCGTAAAGGCATTTCGCAGCCACATAAAGGATGTAGATAAATTGCATTGTGTTAATGAACTGGCGAGAGGAATTTTAAATCTCACTTTTACCGAGATTTGCCCACAACAGAAATCACTTTATATTGGTCTTTCCTCTACAGCTATTGTAGCGCTCATCATTATTGGCTTCTCTTTAAAGTACAATCTACACTTGCGTATCTGGTTGCATAGTCACAACATATGCCGCCGCTTCATCAACGAACGTGAATTGTATAAGAATCAAAATTTTGATGCTTTCATCTCGTACGCTTATCAGGATGAGCAATTCGTTAACAAAACATTGCTGCCGGGTTTGGAAGAGGGTCCGATACCTTTTCGTATCTGCACACACGAGCGCAATTGGTTGGCCGGCGCTTATATACCCGAACAAATAATCGAGTCTGTCGAACAGTCAAGCCGCACGATCATCGTACTCTCCCAGCATTTCATCGAATCGGATTGGGCGCGCATGGAGTTTCGTATGGCTCATCAGAGTTCGTTGATTGAGGGACGTTCACGTCTGGTCATTATTAAATATGGTGAGATAGTCAAAAATAGCTTACTGGATCGGAAGCTGAGGGCCTATTTGTCTATGACCACCTATTTGGATTGGAAGGATGAAAGGTTTTGGTATAAATTGCGTTATGCAATGCCCCATAAGAAGGGAGAGGCACGGGATGCCGGCATGCTTGAGATGGGCCGCAGGTACGTTATCGGAGAGGTGGAGTTGAGGGGGCCATGTAGAGCAAGAAACTAAATATATTTTAAACAATTAAATAGAGGTTAAGAGTTGCATCTTTATGCACAAAGTTTTGCTTACGAATATGCTAAAGGAATGTTTGCTACTTTTGAATCATTAAACAAATAAATTTTAAATAAAAAAATAGAAAATAAAGTGAATTATTATGGGATGGGTCAGTATTAAATTGCGAATCTGAAATGAAACTGAAAAATTGCGATATGAGGCATTGAGAAGGTTTAAAAATATTTCCTATGATAATCCTTTTTATCTCTTTCAGCAGGAGGAAAGAAGGGAAAGTATCATAGCACACATAGCAAGTTTTTGTTGCCTGGAAAGTCACTACGGTACTACGGTACATTGACCGTACGGAGGCGGCTTACAATAAAGTCTGATACCATTTGCTGGAAAAAACATCAACACGGAGGAGAAGCTCCGTATTGAGATCACCAAAGTGGGTAACTTCCTGAGAACACTCAAAGGGGAGTATACTTAAGTAAACTCTCCAACTTTACTTCTAACTCTTGGAGATTTTTATTTATATTAAACTCTTTCTTTTTGAGGAGAAAATGTTAAGCTCCAAGCCCATGAATTTATATGTGAAATTCAGAGTTAAAAGTTCAACTATTTTGCTTTCCCATCAATAATGAATGTAGAACTGTGCAAATCGGAGCGTGATTGTATGACAAAAAAATTGCAGAGAATAAATATTTGGATCGAGGCGAGTAAGCTCTACTTAGCCATGACGAAATTGGCATAAATAGCTACAACAACAAGCCAAGTATTAATAGTCAACAATGGTAGGTTAATGTCATTATCAGCACTAACACATTGACAGTACTCGAACGGTTTGTATTGTGTGTCTCATTACAAGCGGCGCATGCGCGTTCAACAAAAACAAAAATATCCAAACCAGAGCATAAGCATACACAATTAAGTGAATTCCCCAAAAATCAAAAAAATATAGTTAAAAACCGTAAGTTTGGAGTTAAAGTATTTTCTTTACGAATTCTCAGATTTTTTCTTCTCAGCTTTATACTCAGTTTCAAACATTAATGCAATACATACCAGGTTTTTTGTTGAAGTGTGCCAGTTTTACTAGTAGATGTCGCTAGCAATATGTATAAATTTTTATGATTTGGCATGTATGTAATTTTTGTCTATTGACATTAACCTACAAAAATACGCAAGTCACATTCCGCCAAAATAATAGCGTCATATTTGTTTACCTCAGTGAATATGTCGAGTTTCGTTCCAAGTAAATCGCATTTGTGACATTCGTTGCTTTTCTTATTTCATCAAAAGAAAAAAGCAGCTGAAGCTCACCGGTTGCTGGTAGAAACTTATGGTGAACATGCTCCAGTGATTAGAAAAGTTGGCAGAAACACTACATGTGACTCGAGGAGCAATTTGCCAACGTTTAAAAGCCATGGGAAAGATCCAGAAGTATGGAAAATGGGTGCCACACCAGCTGAACGATAGACAAATGGAAAATCGAAAAACCGTTTGTGAAATGCTGCTTCAACGATTCGAAATGAAATCTTTTCTGCATCGAATTGTCACTGGGGACGAAAAATGGATTTATTTTGAGAACCCGAAGCGAAAAAAATCATGGCTTTCCTCTGGTGAAGCTGGCCGTAAGACAATGATCTGTGTTTGGTGGGACCAATGTGGTGTGGTGTACTACGAGTTGATAAAACCTGGTGTAACGGTGAACACGGATCGCTACCGACAACAAATGATCAATTTGAATCATGCGTTGATCGAAAAACGGTCGGAATGGGCCCGAAGACTTGACAAAGTTATCTTGCAACATGACAACGCGCCGTCTCATACCGCTAAACTGGTGAAAGACACATTTAAAACACTTAATTAGGAAATATTATCGCACCCGCCGTACTCTCCAGATCTCGCCCCGTCCGACTATCACCTTTTCGCATCGATGGGACACTCCCTTGCCGAGCAGTGCTTCGCTAAATTTGGAGAGATCGAAAAATGGCTCGTCGAATGGTTTGCCTCGAAAGAGAAAAAGTTTTTTTTGGAATGGTATCCATAATTTGCCTGAGAGATGGGCGAAATGTGTAGAAACCAATGGTCAATACTTTGAATAAAAAAATTTTGAGATTCCTCTGAAAATTAAGTGTTTTCTTTATCGAAAAAAACCGGCAAATTTCAACTAACAGACCTGGTACATACATACATATCCATTTGCAGGCAATTTGCAAGGCTTGTGATTTAGGTTTTAGCATTGACAATCCAAACTCCATCCGTACCTGCCGCCATCTCCCCCACACTCTCTCTCTCTCTCTCTCTCTCTCTGGCACTCTACCAAATGGTCATCGCCTGCGTTGCAACGCTATTGTCACGGTACTCGTACTTCGGCGCAGTCACACGAATTTTTTTTTATTGTTTGCGCTTCAGGTACACCTTCCTATAATTTGCATTTCGATTCGATTGGATTTTTTTCTTTTTTTTTTTTGTCTTTAAGTTGAATAATAAAAACATTTACGGCCTTACTAATATTGTAATAAAAAATACAATACTAAAGAAAAAGCACCGCAGACGCGTGTCCGCCGACACTTTTTCGTAATTTTCTTGAAATTTGTCGATTTTACAAGGAAACCACCAACCAACCGACCAACCGAACGAACGCAGCAAGCGAACGTAGTCTGCCCTTAACGCTGTTCGATTCGTTCTAGCTTTGCCTAGAACTTTGGAAGCGGCGCAATGTGCGCTCACCCAATTCACGTACGCGCGACACGTTTGTACCACAGCGCCGAAAGCGCCAGCTCGTCAGAATCAGTGTGCCGTCCGTTCGTATGGCCAGCTTGTGCCGCGCTCACTTGCTTTGCATATGTATGTATGTATGCGTGTATGTATGTGGCGACCACTTTGGCCCAGCATTTATTGATTTGACTATGGAAAATCGATTCGAGATCTTATCTCTTTGACCTTTTTTATATTGAAATTGTGACAAATCAATTCTGGCGCTCTGGCATTGCCGACGTGGCGTACGCGCGCATTTCGTACGCGATCGCGTTCGTGACAAATCAGTGATCGCCTGCCCTTCAACGGCTTCGGCTGGCTGGTCATACGTCAGTTTGTTCATTTGTTCTTCGCGTAAGTTTATTCAGCGCGTACTTCGATTCGTTTTGCGAATAAAAAGAATACAAATTTGTATTATAAAAATGATGATACCGTTCGATATGGTTGACTTTGTGATTGGCGCCTTTGGAGCGTGTAATTTTCGTACGTTTTTTGTGACAAAAGGAATGCCTTGCGAATTATTTAGAATACTCGTATTGGCTTGGAATTTTTGGTACTTTGATGTTAACGCTTTATTTGTTCTTTGACGCCTTCCTCTAGCGAGTCTAAGAGTAGACGTTTTTGGTTTAAGAAGTCGCAGCACTCTTAACGTGTCTCTTCTTGCTGAACATCAAAATATCAGGAACCAAACTGGCTTTGAACGAGCTCAACCCAGCGCGATATGACTGACAGGCGCCCTTAAACTGTTCAGGAGATTTTTATCCGATCTTCTACTCTGATTAATCGTGTAGGTCTGGATATTATCCACCGTGCCCCTATCAATTTATGTTAAGCCTCTTTATATTTTCTTACGAGGGAACATTCTCTGCCGCGTGGGTACGTGAGTTATAAGCCCTCAAACCCAATTAACAGACTATCGCTGGAAGACTAAGTGAATATCACTTGGATCCCAGGTCACTCGCGATGGCGCCGCTGGTAACATTGTCACCATCTCGACTGCCTCAGATTTTTCAGTGCCTTCAAATGTGGTTTAAAACAGTGAATTATAAAGGAATACTTAAGGTTTTGGAATTCTACCAACGGAGAACTGCAGGTAAAGTGGAATCGGCGGTGTGCAGCGCATGCTCAGGGGATAATGAAAAGCTTATACACTATCCTTATCAGTGTACGGCCTTCAGGCGATTGAGATGTCACATAATCCACGATGCTCCCAGCAGAAATTTAAAGAATTTACAAAATCGAGTGAACTTTTCGGGTGATGAGTCTGCTCAATAGCTTAGGTGCAGCCGCTTGCGGTCAGTTCTTTAACCTCTCTCTTTGAACCAACCAAGCAATAACACTTGGATGAGATTTTTAAGCAAACGCTGTAATTCGGAGAAAGTTTTACTTTATCAAACCGATCATCAATAATCCCAGCTAAACTCTACTCTGCTCTCAACAGAACTCATATGCTCACGAACTGAGTCGGCAGTTTCACTGAGAAAATGTAGTCCAGTGTGTATCAGAAACATTAAGATCGTCTGTGGAATTCGTGAATTCGTTGTATTGAGAGCGCTTTTTTCTATTATTACAAAATTGTATGATGTTAAGGAGAGGAGAGGTTAGCGGAGAGGCGAAATTTACACAATGAGTATACTAACGAACCAACGATGTCAATCACAACCACGTATGACGCTAACAGCACATCTGCACAATCGGTCTGTTTCCTGCACTGATCGCTAGACCCCAGTGCGTACTGCAATCCACAGAGTCATAGGTTAAAAATTCAAAATATTTAGAAATTATTTTCGAATACTCCTCCTTTTAGAGTGAATAAAAACCAAAAATGTGGCATATAAATCCCTTTGATCTACCCCCAAAATTCATTTGATGGTTAATGAAAATTTTTTTATACAATAAAAATTCAAAATTTTTATCTCAACTAAGATTTCAGCTAAAAAAATATATTGTTTTTGCACCACTCCCCATGCTGTTATTTAAAAATAGAAAAACAAACAAAATTTTATGAACTGCCATTAAAGTGAGATCAAATGATGATGATGAGAGAGCGCCGTGTCGAAAAGGCCGAGAAGGTGAAAGGGAAATGTGACCAAAAAATAAATAAAAGTTCGATCACCGCCCGTAGCCCACAGAGTGTTGAGCTAATTGCTAGTGAATAAGACGAGAGTCAATCATTCACTCATTACGTGCGGCGCTCGCCCTGCAGTCGATGATTATATGTGGGTTTTTTAAAGGGTTTTCCAAAAAGAGGTGTTATTTTGTTATTCATAGAAAAATGGCATCTTTTGAGATAAATGCTCGGATGTTTATTTCAATGTTAAGAGGAAGAAATGCCATTAATAATGGAAAACCATATCAGCCAATCCTTTTTATAAAATTTTTCATCACCAAATTGTAAAGTGGCCGCCGTATACCTTCAATAGCTTCACGAAGTCCATCTATAAGGTATTGAATCGACGTTGGCCTGTTGGTGTAGACCTTACTTTTCACGTGGCCCCAAAAGGAAGAACTCGCAAGATGTTAAATCACAAGGTCCCGATGGCCAATTGCGATCACCACTTCGAGAGATAACACTCTCCGCAATCTTTTCGCTTAAAATATCAATGGTTTCGTGTTGCTTGTATGGGATGTAGCGCCAACTTTTTGAGAGTGTACATTATCCAGATCAATACCATCCAACTACGGTTATGAAAAATTATTAATCATTTCTCGGTTACTCAATCCTTTCACCGTAACTGTTGCTCCATCTTTATTTTCGAAAGATTAAGGCTCGATGACCATAAACCGCACCAAACAGTTACATGTTGAGGATCGAGAAGCTTTTCAACAATAAATTTTTGGCTTTTCCGAAATGGGCACCATCAGTCAAGATGATGACGAATCATTTTCATGCATTTCAAGGATCCATTTTCATTACTGGCGTAGTTAAATGTTGATAAGTGACATCTACCGGAAAAGCAGACTATTCAAAATAATACCTCTTATTGGAAAACCCTTTATATGTGCATATGTATATATGCGCGCTCTCTGATACTTTATTGCTGCCGAAAAATCGAAAGTTTAATGGGTTAATGTTACACCACACAGCACAGTACAAACTCATCAGTATGAGACTAGCGACCCCTTCATTGAAAAAAAAAAAATTGATGTATGGCTGAAAAAGTGTTGTAACAAACAAACAAACAAATAATAAAAGAAGACACATAAAAATTTAGGTAAAGAGGCGTAAACATCAATTGAACGCTTCGTAAAACAACAGAAGCTGACGTCTGTCGCTTTAAAGCAGACGCATACGTTGGACTTATGGCATTGAGGACCACCTTAGTCGTTGGGAGGCTCATACTTCCGTAAAGGAAAGTATATTTATGTACATATGTATATTGTGAGCACTAGTTACTTATACACTTCTCACCTCTCTTCTCTCTTCATCGTATTGAAAAGAACTTTATTAACTCTGTCAAGCAGCTTCTTAAACTCTCTTCCCACTGGTCATAGCGCTCCAAACGATTCCAAGGACTTTGCTGGGAATGTATTTCTCTGCGTCATCATTGTAGATATCATCGGTAGCTGTACAACAACTGTAGAAAATATCGTCATTTTGACTTTCGCGTCTTAGTATTTTTTCCTCTCCCAAGTAGAGAAACCAATAGTTTTAAGCCCCTTCCAAATGTTTGATCGTGTTTTACAAAAGATATATACTCGGCATGGGAATATTCCTTGCCGAGGGGCAACTATTGTATATTAAGAGTACATTTTCTAGATGGCGATCTTGTTAGGATCTTGTTAGGTAGTTCCACTTGCTAAAATATCCCTAAACGGTGCCATAGAGCGGTTTCGACCTCTTACTAAATCATTCGTGAGGAGAGCTTTGAGGGAAGTGTTTCTTCTTCTTTTATTTTCGATTTCATAACTCTTTATTGACTGGCAGCGATCAGCGATATGCGTTTTAAACTTTCCTTGGTTGGGACGTCTATCGGCGATATTTCGTACAGTTTTTCACCAAATACAATTTTCATACTACTCCAAATAGTGCTTAGACTCCTCAACATTCGACACTTATTTTGATTTCTGACTGCCATTTTTAAACTGTCTTACGTCATGGCTAAATGATCATTGTACTCCAACGCCGAATTGTCAAAATCAAATCTGTTAAGGTATAACCAGAAAAACTATATCTCTATAGAAGTCAAGCCGATGTCTCCGTAATCGCTTTCCAGCCATCTACTTACGTGAAAAAAAAAGAATTCATAAGTCCGTCTACCGCTCGTGCCAATGACTTACGCCAGAAATCATCTTCCACTATTTTATGGCCTGCTACCGTGAACACAAAGACCTCGTATCGTTCATCGATCATGATTAAATTTAGATTATGTTAGATGGTAGTGATTAACGATTTAGGAACCTAATGACTTCTCTTCTAATCTGTTTTAAAACGCGGCTTACTTTAGCTTCTATCAAACGACATAATTTAGAGGTGAAACAACATTTTCATTGCAGTTTGTTTCCACGTGGCGGGGCGCTTGCTTCACCCTTGAGTCGCACCCTTGTTGAACAGACGTAGACACTCTGCTCCGTTGAGAAGATCAGAAGGAGAGCGATCTAGCTACACTCCGACTGGTGCAGACTCGGCTATAACCACATAAACGATGCTTACGCCAATAAAGAAAACAAAAGCGCCATGTCCCTTCAGGATACTCTTTCAAGGAGTATAAGCTCTACGACCTCATCCGTCTAAGTTGGCTTTTTTTTTTTGAAGTAGAAAAAGTAGAAGAAGGAATGCAAAGTACTCCTCTCAAACAATGCGCCTCTGTGAGAAAAGAACTCGAAGAGGTTTGGTCTGTTCTCCACTGCCATCTCTTGAGAATAAATCTGCGGCGGTTTAGCATAATTTGTTGAGCTTATCTCGAAAGGCCCAAGGTCTTTCATTGCTGTCTGACTGTGTCTGATGATGAAGCCGTCACTTTATGAGTATTACGAAAGTTAAGAAAAAGTTAAGCGTTCTTTATTGAGTCGTTTACAAAAGAATGCGCTTTTCATTCCAAAATGCTTCCTTCCGTTCGCTGAAAAATATAATATATGATTCGGTAGACTGAAACATAGTCTCTCATTTATCTCATTTATCAATCTTCATAATCTCAAGCAAATTATGACACCTTCACTGGATCATTTATTACCACGCGTGGTAGTAGATATTAAATAAGAGACCAAAAGATTATAAAGAAAATCAATGATAACTCAATTGTTGTTAAATCAATATGTAAACAAATTGCCAAACGAATGTATGGAATCTTTTGATTAATTATTTCTATTGAATGCCAACAAAGAGGTGAACTGATTTAATGAGGTAATATTTGAATTTTTCTACACACCAAAAAACGGAAAATGACAAAGGAAAGCCGAATCGTTGCAGTGAAGAAGCAAAAAGAGGTTAGAGAGAAAAAATAATATTTTTCCCAAAGCCACATAAAGATATCAACAAGAGCAGCGGCTAATTGAAGTTGAGGTCAAACATGAAATGAAAACATTAGAAAATCAAAAAAAAAATAAAAGAAATACACAAAAAGAACAACAAATAGCATGAAGTTTTATTGAATATATTGATTTCTCTCCCTCTCTTTGTTTTCGGAAATCAAAGTCGTCAGCAGTCTTCTTTACAAGCGCATACACGACATAATCTATCACCTGTCAGCAGCTGCCATTCATGCGTCGCAAGCGAACGATTGAACGAATGTAAACACATGTTCAATTGTTTTTGTTGAGAGAAGAAAAAGAAGAGGAGAGGAAGAATAATAAAAAAAAATTGTAATGAAATTTGTTTCAAAAAATCATTCAATAAACCACTTAAAAGCAATTACATTGAAAATATCGAAGAAGAAGAGTAAAAAAGAAATATAGTAAGAGCACGAAATGTCTTACTTGAAGAAAAAGCAACAATAAGTGACGCTTACTGCACCACGCAAAGCTTGAGTGATGTGAGAAAGAGCAAAGTGTGTTGGCTCTCAATAAGCTCAAGCATACACATGCACCCACTGTCTCTCTCTCTCTCTCTCCCTCTTTCTCTCTCTTTCCTTCTCTATCTCTCCCTGTCTCTCACTTTCCACGTTCCAATCGAATAATGTCAGTATTTGACAATCATTAATCGTGCGATTAGTTAAGTGGGCGTCCCGAGAAATGATTGCTCGAATGGATGAGATGGCCTGGAGATTTGTTGTGGGCTGCCTTTGAAGCGCTTCGTTAGTTAAATTCTATGGTAACACGCTGTTTTATTATGACGTGTCAAAGGACGATTGCTGCTGTATATGAGTGACAAGCACTTAGCAACGTGTATGTTCACAGGGAAGAGTTTGAAAATAAACGAAGACATTTGATTCTTGCGATACCTTCTGCTCAAATATAAACGAGACTGGCTCAATAAAACAAAAACGTTTAATTATTCTTCAATATTTATTTTATCCCCTTCAAAATAGTCACCATTAGAGGCGATACACATATGCCACCTTTTTTTCCAATCTTCATAACACTTCTGGTAGGCCGCTTTAGGTATGGCTTTCAGTTCCTTCATCGAATTCTCTTTTATGACTTCAATCGACTGAAAATGCTTTCCACGAAGCGGCAATTTGAGTTTAGGGAAAAGAAAAAAGTCACACGGTGCCTTGTCAGGTGAATACGGTGCTTGAGGAACAATATTTACGTTGTTTTTGGTCAAATAATCGCGTACAAGACGAGACGTATGAGCAACAATTTTGGAACAAGTCGAGCAGACACACGTCTCATGCCCAAAACATCGTGAATAATGCTATGAGCGGATCCATTTGATATGTTGAGCTCACTAGCTATCTCTCTTTCAGTCACACGACGATTTTCCAACACAATTTTCTTTACTTTTTCGACGTTTTCTTCGTTTATTGACGTTGCTGGACGACGATCATGGGGCAAGTTCTCCAGCGATGTACGGCCGTCCTTGAACGACTTATACCAATCAAAAATACGTGCACGTGATAGGCAAGACTTCCCATATGCCTTCTGCAACATTTTCATTGCGTCCGACGCACTTATTCCATTGGAATAACAAAATTTCAAACAAACTCTTTGCTCAACGTTAATTTCCATAGTAAAATTCGAAAAATACACTCGAGGTTGACTTGTTTATAGTGCCGTGAAAAAAAACTATGTGACAGATCGCGCTCAAATTTGACATGTAAACATATAACAGTCCTGCCAACCTAAGCAAAAAAAGTATGGCCATATGTCTTGTCCTTGTCGAGTTATGGATAAAGTCTCGTTTATATTTGAGCAGAAGGTAAAATCTGCTCGGACGTTCTGATGCAGGTTTTCGGGGATCCTTTCGTTTGCAAGCACCAGACGTGGAAGTTTTTGCTATACATATTTTTGAGGAATGTTTAGAGCCGTCGGAGTACAGAAGAAACGACCCAATCCTTCACACACTCTCCAAGTTGTTTTATGACAAAGACCGGAGTGGAATAATCAAGCGAAACGTTCAATAAATAATAACTCTAAGTTTTTTTTGATCGTGAATCCGAGCTTAACATAGCCTAGCTGGCTGGGTCCCGTCGTTCTAATGCACTAAAATACCTAGCTTTGAAAGTATTCGGTGGAAGCAGAGGAAGATGGGGAAATAAGAAGAAGTTCCAATCCGTGGGAAGCCTTAGTTGGAGAATGACTCTGCCTTCAGAAAAAAACTGACTTTTTTCGAATCGGCTATAATCGCTTATCCAAATAAGAAAAACGAAGAAAGAAGAAGAAAAACATAAGCCTAGATCTCATCAACGGTAGTCGGTGAATGTGGTTTCAACTGTACATTTCAAATCCATTGAACCTACTGCTGGAGCTAACAATTTGCTGCACAATCCTAATGGAGGAACAAGGAGATCCAAAAGCCGGTACTAACCTGTCTAATGCTACTTATGAACATGGAAGTTTTTGACTAAAAAGCAAGGAAATATTAGGTCAAGTAAACAGTTCGTTCGGTTTTTATCTAAGAGATGGCGTTATTGTCCATAGTACCTGTAGTGGAAACAGACAGTCACGTGAGCACTTATTTAATTGCTGAGGAACTTAAGATAAGCCAGAAAACCGTTTGGAACCATTTGCATAACCTTGGATTCAAAAAGAAGCTCGATGTTTGGGTGCCACACGAATTAACGCAAAAAAGCATGATGGACCGAATTTCCATCTACGGATCGCTGCTGAATCGCAACAAAATCGACCCATTTCTGAAGCGTTTGGTGACTGGCGATGAAAAGTGGATCACTTACGACAACGTCAAGCGAAATCGGTCGTGGTCGAAACGCGGTGAGCCGGCGGAAACGGTGGCCAATCCAGGAAGGTTTTGCTGTGTGTTTGGTGGGATTGGCAAGGAATCATCTACTACGAGCTGTTCCCCTATGGCCGAACTGACCGCTGCCCTGCCATCAACTGGACCGCTTGAAGGCAGCACTCATCCAGAAGAGGCCATCTCTGATCAACAGAGGCCGAATTGTGTTCCATCAGGACAACGCCAGGCCACACACGTCTTTGATGACGCACCAGAAGCTCGGATGGGAGGTCCTAATGCACGCACCTTATAGTCCGGACCTGGCATTAAGTGATTACCATCTTTTCCTGTCCATGGCGAACGCGCTTAATGGTGAGAAGTTGGCCTCAAGAGAGGCCTGTGAAAATTGGCTCTCCGAGTTTTTTGCCAATCGGGACACAGCATTCTACGTGAGGAGTAAAATGAAGTTGGCATCCCGTTGGCAACAAGTTTGCGAACAAAACGGCGCATAATTGACTTAAACCGGGCAAATATACAAAAAGTTATCATATTTTGAAAAATCAATAAAAAAAACCGAACGGACCTAATATATGAGTACCATCGCTAAAATGTATGCCAACTCTGGAATCAATCGAAGCAGCAAGTGGGTGTACCCGTACACTTATAGTGAGTTGTTGCACATAATTAATTGACAGCTGGAGGTTCTGTCTACGGAACGTAGACATTTTTTCCGTCTTCCTGTGAATAACAGAGAGGAAGTTTGGTGGAAGCTTATACATATATTTGTTTGACAATGATAATGGAAGATGATTCAAGTAGACTTCAGACGAAGAAGTGGAGGCATGAGGGTGTTCTGCTGTAAAGATCGGTCTATCGATCTACTAAGACTGGCGATATATGGGGTTAAAACGCAAGCAATCGAAAGTTGGACAGCACAAAAACATGAGCCACGACTTCTCAAGCTGCTTTTGGAGTAATTTGTTTAACTGCTGCGCATTTTTTCTAATCTTTTGCGGTAAGTAAGAATTAGTTTAAAACCACATTAAATACCAATTTAATGATGACTAACATTAGCCGGACGAATTAAACTGAGCAAACAATCGAATTTCTTATGTCCAGTTTAAATATATGTACAGGGTGCATGCAATAATTTCCTTTTATTTGACGATAGAAATACACTCGAGGTTCTTGAAACTCCACGCCGAGTGGGTTGACATAATTCGAACGCAGGACCCACTGAATAGTAACACGCGGTGCTAACCAATCGGCTACAGCGACCTTCGGGTAGTTATTGAAAGGCTTTTCTAAGACAGGAGGTTGAAATGTCAGAACGCACTATTCTAAGCTATCTCCGAACGCCGAACGGTATCCAAATATTGTTTTAAAATCCAGCTCAAGATTGATTTACTGATAGAATGGCCTTACTCAACATTGAGCTCGAGATTCATCATTATTTTGGTATGAAGGTAGGAGACCAAAATGAATTATATTACAAGGATCGATCCATAACTAACACTTACTACATAGACAATTGCCATTTTTGCTTGACTCAGTCTATAAAGGCAGGATTATTAATGAAAAGAAAAACTATTAAATACCCGAAGAAGTCGCATTCAATTAGTTGATACAATAAGTGTAATATCTGCCGCCGGTTCAGTAGATCTCTTCATGTGGAGGGGTGCTGGGTGCTGGTTAATTAAAAATTTGCTGACTTTTATTTCTACATGAAATGGAGAATATAATTAAAGTGTAAACTAAATGAAATGAAAAAAAAAACCAAATGTCTGATTCCAAAAGCAAATATTGAGCAAGAAATGCACTAACTAACTACTTAAAGGCAAAGTCTAAAGTTAATGCCGTAAAGGGGGTGCTCTTATTGGTGGCAATGGCTGAACTGGTTACTAACGCTCAAAGCATATTAAATGAAGCTCTAAAGGCAATTCTCGAGAATTCACTTCTGAAACTCATATTGAAAACCACGTCACGTCGTCTGAATTAAGAACCACGAGTGTACCGACTGAGCTACAAGAATATGTATGGCAGGTAGCAACGGGAATAACGCAAGTATCAGACCCTTTATAGTCTATTATCGTGAGCTAAACTTGCTAAGTATCGTATATAGGTATATGCTAGCCCACTGTGTTAAGTCCGCCCATTAGCTCATTTTATATGCAGATATTCTACAGAACATTGAAAATACCCATAAAAGAAAAGGATTAAGAAAATCTTTCTGTTCGTTGAACTTATTCTTCATTGGCGTAGGCTTCGCTTATGCCAATCGTTTCTTCTCTTCGCTGTCTGGCTCTGATTGGAAATACCAAGTGAAACCAAGTGTATCTCCACTTAATCTTCGGACCCTATATTGAAGTCTTTATAGGAATATATACGTATTTAGTTAAGAAAGCACAACTAACGAAATAGCAATTTGTTTAGTCACTGTTGTAGTAAGCTAAATAAAGGCAGCCACGAAACGAATTAAAAGAATTTTGTGGTTTTAACTACATCGATAAGAAACATTTTAAAACTCAAAACTTAAAAAGTTAAAATTTCTTGCTTTAAATAAGCGTGTTTTGTAAGTAAATAATTTCAGTTTTGTTTTAACTGTGCACACGGCAATGCAAAGTCTCGTCTCGAAAACTACAAAGTCAAAATATTTTGCTATAAGAGAAATAAAAGAGTTATAAAGACTTCTGAGTTCTGTGCGCAAAAATTTAGAATTATGAACGTGCGACGGGTTTATTGTTCGTATAAATTCCTACTGATTATCTACACAATCACAACGATCCTGCTTCACCAGGGAGCAACTTCATACTCTGCTTTGGATACTGCGAAATGCAAGAAGATGTGGGAAGGCGGCCAATGCAAATGTTTCGCAGACGAAATGTTTTGTTGGCTCAGAGACAAGAGTGTATCGGTGGATTTTAAGCTCAACTCAAGCAACTTTTTTATTGATATACTATGCCCGTTGGAACCAGCGAACATCAACAAAAGTTTAAAGCAAGTTCCGAAGTTCAAAATTCCTACAAGAGTTAAGTTCAGAATAGGAAATTGTCATCAATTGCCTGATATTCTAAAACGGAAAGACGTCGTTTATGATGCAGAAATCATAGTAACCCAATCAATGCCAATGAATTTGCTTCACAGCTCAAGTGGTATAGAGACTTTAACGGTAATATCTTATAAACCAATAACACCAATATTCTTTCTGCATCTCAAGTCGCTGAGGTCCTTAACAGTTGAATCGAGTATATATGAAATGGATTTCACTAAAGAGCACTTTCAAAATTTAACTGCTCTCAAGAATCTAACCATTACCGCAATTTTTTCTGAAAGTTTCCCCGAAAATATTTTCTCATCACTTGGAGAACTAGAACATTTGAATCTGCAAGATAATGAACTAAGTGAAATTCAAGAAATTTCATTCGCTGCTCAAGAGAAGCTGATTGGGCTGGATCTCAGCCAGAACTATCTTGAATATTTGCCAGAAAAATTATTCAAAACTACACGCTCGCTAGAATATCTAAACTTGTCCAAAAACAGGTTCAGTAATCCCTCAATTATCATTGCATGCACTAAGCCTTTGAAATTTTTACACCAATTGGATTTGAGTCACAACAAATTGCGTACGATTGCTGGTAGTGATGCCTATGCCAATGAGACAATCTTAACCAACTTCGAACATCTGGAAGATTTCACATCGCAAATTTTAAACACAAATTATAGTGACATAAACGAAAGACACCATTTCATATGGCTCGACCTAAGCTTCAACTCTATAGAAATCTACAAAATGAATTGGTACACTAAAATACGTACGAAACTCCCCATAATTACAATCCTTTCAAATAATCAGAAGAAACATAGAAATTTAGCTTTATCACTGTTTGACGAGAACTCGCCATACACAAGGAAAATTTAGTACGCGGGAGAACCACAGGAGTGCTATGAAAGCCTATTTACTGTTAGGTATTTGCAAGCTGATATCCTTGCAGCCACAGACGTGTGTCATTGGTTGCCTGACTATGGAAAGTGTGATTACGTTTGGAATGACAAAGTGCTCTATATAGACTGTAGCAGCAGAAACATGACAGAGTTTCCTCAATTAAATAATCCCACACTATTTGGTGTGAAGTATGCGAATCTCGACATCAGTCACAATCAGCTACGTGAGCTACCCGCGGTGACGACATTCACTTACTTGAACGTGACTCACTTAAATGTGTCCCACAATCAGTTGACGGTCATCAGGCCCACCCAACTGCCGTCCAATTTAAGCGTGTTGGATGTGAGCAACAATCATTTAACATACCTAAGTTCTGATTGTTTTGATCTTTACCACTATTGGACACATTTTTACCTCAGTGGCAATCATTGGCGCTGTGATTGTGACGCAGAGCCGCTTTTGCTTGCCGTAAAGGCATTTCGCAGCCACATAAAGGATGTAGATAAATTGCATTGTGTTAATGAACCGGCGAGAGGAATTTTAAATCTCACTTTTACCGAGATTTGCCCACAACAGAAATCACTTTATATTGGTCTTTCCTCTACAGCTATTGTAGCGCTCATCATTATTGGCTTCTCTTTAAAGTACAATCTACACTTGCGTATCTGGTTGCATAGTCACAACATATGCCGCCGCTTCATCAACGAACATGAATTGTATAAGAATAAAAATTTTGATGCTTTCATCTCGTACGCTTATCAGGATGAGCAATTCGTTAACAAAACATTGCTGCCGGGTTCGGAAGAGGGTCCGATACCTTTTCGTATCTGCACACACGAGCGCAATTGGTTGGCCGGCGCTTATATACCCGAACAAATAATCGAGTCTGTCGAACAGTCAAGCCGCACGATCATCGTACTCTCCCAGCATTTCATCGAATCGGATTGGGCGCGCATGGAGTTTCGTATGGCTCATCAGAGTTCGTTGATTGAGGGACGTTCACGTCTGGTCATTATTAAATATGGTGAGATAGTCAAAAATAGCTTACTGGATCGGAAGCTGAGGGCCTATTTGTCTATGACCACCTATTTGGATTGGAAGGATGAAAGGTTTTGGTATAAATTGCGTTATGCAATGCCCCATAAGAAGGGAGAGGCACGGGATGCCGGCATGCTTGAGATGGGCCGCAGGTACGTTATCGGAGAGGTGGAGTTGAGGGGGCCATGTAGAGCAAGAAACTAAATATATTTTAAACAATTAAATAGAGGTTAAGAGTTGCATCTTTATGCACAAAGTTTTGCTTACGAATATGCTAAAGGAATGTTTGCTACTTTTGAATCATTAAACAAATAAATTTTAAATAAAAAAATAGAAAATAAAGTGAATTATTATGGGATGGGTCAGTATTAAATTGCAAATCTGAAATGAAACTGAAAAATTGCGATATGAGGCATTGAGAAGGTTTAAAAATATTTCCTATGATAATCCTTTTTATCTCTTTCAGCAGGAGGAAAGAAGGGAAAGTATCATAGCACACATAGCAAGTTTTTGTTGCCTGGAAAGTCACTACGGTACTACGGTACATTGACCGTACGGAGGCGGCTTACAATAAAGTCTGATACCATTTGCTGGAAAAAACATCAACACGGAGGAGAAGCTCCGTATTGAGATCACCAAAGTGGGTAACTTCCTGAGAACACTCAAAGGGGAGTATACTTAAGTAAACTCTCCAACTTTACTTCTAACTCTTGGAGATTTTTATTTATATTAAACTCTTTCTTTTTGAGGAGAAAATGTTAAGCTCCAAGCCCATGAATTTATATGTGAAATTCAGAGTTAAAAGTTCAACTATTTTGCTTTCCCATCAATAATGAATGTAGAACTGTGCAAATCGGAGCGTGATTGTATGACAAAAAAATTGCAGAGAATAAATATTTGGATCGAGGCGAGTAAGCTCTACTTAGCCATGACGAAATTGGCATAAATAGCTACAACAACAAGCCAAGTATTAATAGTCAACAATGGTAGGTTAATGTCATTATCAGCACTAACACATTGACAGTACTCGAACGGTTTGTATTGTGTGTCTCATTACAAGCGGCGCATGCGCGTTCAACAAAAACAAAAATATCCAAACCAGAGCATAAGCATACACAATTAAGTGAATTCCCCAAAAATCAAAAAAATATAGTTAAAAACCGTAAGTTTGGAGTTAAAGTATTTTCTTTACGAATTCTCAGATTTTTTCTTCTCAGCTTTATACTCAGTTTCAAACATTAATGCAATACATACCAGGTTTTTTGTTGAAGTGTGCCAGTTTTACTAGTAGATGTCGCTAGCAATATGTATAAATTTCTATGATTTTTTTCTATTGACATTAACCTACAAAAATACGCAAGTCACATTCCGCCAAAATAATAGCGTCATATTTGTTTACCTCAGTGAATATGTCGAGTTTCGTTCCAAGTAAATCGCATTTGTGACATTCGTTGCTTTTCTTATTTCATCAAAAGAAAAAAGCAGCTGAAGCTCACCGGTTGCTGGTAGAAACTTATGGTGAACATGCTCCAGTGATTAGAAAAGTTGGCAGAAACACTACATGTGACTCGAGGAGCAATTTGCCAACGTTTAAAAGCCATGGGAAAGATCCAGAAGTATGGAAAATGGGTGCCACACCAGCTGAACGATAGACAAATGGAAAATCGAAAAACCGTTTGTGAAATGCTGCTTCAACGATTCGAAATGAAATCTTTTCTGCATCGAATTGTCACTGGGGACGAAAAATGGATTTATTTTGAGAACCCGAAGCGAAAAAAATCATGGCTTTCCTCTGGTGAAGCTGGCCGTAAGACAATGATCTGTGTTTGGTGGGACCAATGTGGTGTGGTGTACTACGAGTTGATAAAACCTGGTGTAACGGTGAACACGGATCGCTACCGACAACAAATGATCAATTTGAATCATGCGTTGATCGAAAAACGGTCGGAATGGGCCCGAAGACTTGACAAAGTTATCTTGCAACATGACAACGCGCCGTCTCATACCGCTAAACTGGTGAAAGACACATTTAAAACACTTAATTAGGAAATATTATCGCACCCGCCGTACTCTCCAGATCTCGCCCCGTCCGACTATCACCTTTTCGCATCGATGGGACACTCCCTTGCCGAGCAGTGCTAGTGCTTCGCTAATTTTGAAGAAGTCGAAAAATGGCTCGTCGAATGGTTTGCCTCGAAAGAGAAAAAGTTTTCTTTTGGAATGGTATCCATAATTTGCCTGAGAGATAGGTGAAATGTGCAGAAACCAATGGTCAATACTTTGAATAAAAAAATTTTGAGATTCCTCTGAAAATTAAGTGTTTTCTTTATCGAAAAAAACCGGCAAATTTCAACTAACATACCTGGTACATACATACATATCCATTTGCAGGCAATTTGCAAGGCTTGTGATTTAGGTTTTAGCATTGACAATCCAAACTCCATCCGTACCTGCCGCCATCTCCCCCACACTCTCTCTCTCTCTCTCTCTCTCTCTGGCACTCTACCAAATGGTCATCGCCTGCGTTGCAACGCTATTGTCACGGTACTCGTACTTCGGCGCAGTCACACGAATTTTTTTTTATTGTTTGCGCTTCAGGTACACCTTCCTATAATTTGCATTTCGATTCGATTGGATTTTTTTCTTTTTTTTTTTTTGTCTTTAAGTTGAATAATAAAAACATTTACGGCCTTACTAATATTGTAATAAAAAATACAATACTAAAGAAAAAGCACCGCAGACGCGTGTCCGCCGACACTTTTTCGTAATTTTCTTGAAATTTGTCGATTTTACAAGGAAACCACCAACCAACCGACCAACCGAACGAACGCAGCAAGCGAACGTAGTCTGCCCTTAACGCTGTTCGATTCGTTCTAGCTTTGCCTAGAACTTTGGAAGCGGCGCAATGTGCGCTCACCCAATTCACGTACGCGCGACACGTTTGTACCACAGCGCCGAAAGCGCCAGCTCGTCAGAATCAGTGTGCCGTCCGTTCGTATGGCCAGCTTGTGCCGCGCTCACTTGCTTTGCATATGTATGTATGTATGCGTGTATGTATGTGGCGACCACTTTGGCCCAGCATTTATTGATTTGACTATGGAAAATCGATTGGAGATCTTATCTCTTTGACCTTTTTTATATTGAAATTGTGACAAATCAATTCTGGCGCTCTGGCATTGCCGACGTGGCGTACGCGCGCATTTCGTACGCGATCGCGTTCGTGACAAATCAATGATCGCCTGCCCTTCAGCGGCTTCGGCTGGCTGGTCATACGTCAGTTTGTTCATTTGTTCTTCGCGTAAGTTTATTCAGCGCGTACTTCGATTCGTTTTGCGATCAACTTGTGTCAATATACATGGATAAAAGAATACAAATTTGTATTATAAAAATGATGATACCGTTCGATATGGTTGACTTTGTGATTGGCGCCTTTGGAGCGTGTAATTTTCGTACGTTTTTTGTGACAAAAGGAATGCCTTGCGAATTATTTAGAATACTCGTATTGGCTTGGAATTTTTGGTACTTTGATGTTAACGCTTTATTTGTTCTTTGACGCCTTCCTCTAGCGAGTCTAAGAATAGACGTTTTTGGTTTAAGAAGTCGCAGCACTCTTAACGTGTCTCTTCTTGCTGAACATCAAAATATCAGGAACCAAACTGGCTTTGAACGAGCTCAACCCAGCGCGATATGACTGACAGGCGCCCTTAAACTGTTCAGGAGATTTTTATCCGATCTTCTACTCTGATTAATCGTGTAGGTCTGGATATTATCCACCGTGCCCCTATCAATTTATGTTAAGCCTCTTTATATTTTCTTACGAGGGAACATTCTCTGCCGCGTGGTTACGTGAGTTATAAGCCCTCAAACCCAATTAACAGACTATCGCTGGAAGACTAAGTGAATATCACTTGGATCCCAGGTCACTCGCGATGGCGTCGCTGGTAACATTGTCACCATCTCGACTGCCTCAGATTTTTCAGTGCCTTCAAATGTGGTTTAAAACAGTGAATTATAAAGGAATACTTAAGGTTTTGGAATTCTACCAACGGAGAACTGCAGGTAAAGTGGAATCGGCGGTGTGCAGAGCATGCTCAGGGGATGACGAAACGCTTATGCATTATCCTTATCAGTGTCCGACCTTCAGCCGATTGAGATTCTCCCAGCTTCAACCCCATGGAGGTGGACATGCATGATTGAAAGAAATTTAAAGAATTTACAAAATTGAGTGAACTTTTCGGGTGAGCATAATGAGTCTGCTCAATAGCTTACGTCAGTTCTTTAACCCCTCTCTTTGAACCAACCAAGCAATAACACTTGGATGAGATTTTTAAGCAAACGCTGTAATTCGGAGAAAGTTTTACTTTATCAAACCGATCATCAATAATCCCAGCTAAACTCTACTCTGCTCTCAACAGAACTCATATGCTCACGAACTGAGTCGGCAGTTTCACTGAGAAAATGTAGTCCAGTGTGTATCAGAAACATTAAGATCGTCTGTGGAATTCGTGAATTCGTTGTATTGAGAGCGCTTTTTTCTATTATTACAAAATTGTATGATGTTAAGGAGAGGAGAGGTTAGCGGAGAGGCGAAATTTACACAATGAGTATACTAACGAACCAACGATGTCAATCACAACCACGTATGACGCTAACAGCATACGAGGGCTGCTATATATATTTCTGGCCTAATAATGAAAATACGAATATTTATCAAGGAAAATGGTTTTATTGTTTTTTAAAATATTCTCCATCAAGATTTATACACTTTTGCATGCGCTCAAACCAATTTTCGAAGCACTTTTTCTACTCCGATTGAGACACCTCCAAAACATGGTTTTTGAATGCTTCAACAGCATCTTCTGGCGACGAAAATCGTTGACCACGCATTATTTTCTTGATGTGTGGGAATAAAAAGAAGTCATTGGGTGCAAAGTCAGGGCTGTACGGCGGATGACCCATCAATTCGACGTTTTGGCCGGTCAAAAAGGCGCTGGTTTGAGCCGATGTGTGAGAGCTCGCATTGTCATGGTGCACAATGATTCGTCTTCTCTTGTTCGTTGTTCGAATTTCTCCGAAGACTTCAGGCAAACAAATGGTGGTGTACCACTCAGAATTGACCGTCCTACGTTGCTCAAGCGGAACAGTCGACAAATGACCAGCTTTGCCGACCAGGCGACCATTTGCTTCGAAGTGCTTCTTCCACGAACAACTTTCGTTGGATTTGACTCGTCTTGGAAGACCCACACGGTCGATTGCTGTTTTGATTCGGGCTCATACGCATAGATCCATGATTCGTCACCTGTGACGATCTTATAAACGTCTTTTGAAGCAAAGCGATCGTATTTTTTCAGCATTTCTTTACACCAATCCACACGAGCTTTTTTTTGATTGATTGTCAAATTGTGCGGGATCCAACGAGAACAAACCTTTTTTACGGCCAGGTGTTCATGCAATATCGAATGTATGCTGGTGGGAGGAATGCATAGGCATGCCTCTATCTATGTTACATGACGGTCTTGCATTATCAGTTCACGTACGGCATCGATGTTTTCTGGCACAACGGCTGTTTTTGGACGACCTTCACGAAATTCGCCACGATTGAATTCGTTGTACCAGTTTTTCACAGTGCTATAGGATGGTGCTTCATAGCCGTACAAATATTTTAGTTCATCGATGCACTCTTGTCGTGATAATCCACGTCGAAAGTTGTGAAAAATGATCGCACGAAAATGTTCACGAGTTACTTCCATTTTTTGGCCGAGATGAATTTTTTAATTCCCTGTAAATAAAACAATTCACGATTAAATGACAAAACGTTCTGAGTGATGTTATGCTAAAAGATGTCAAACTTTCCAATGGAAATGTTAGATTGCACCTCGCAGCACTTAGTGTTGCCTAGGCCAGAAATATATATAGCAGCCTTCGTATCTTCACAATCGGTCCGTTTCCTGCACTGCTCGCTAGACCCCAGTGCGTACTGCAATCCACAGAGTCATAGGTTAAAAATTCAAAATATTTAGAAATTATTTTCGAACACTCCTCCTTTTAGAGTGAATAAAAACCAAAAATGTGGCATATAAATCCCTTTGATCTACCCCCAAAATTCATTTGATGGTTAATGAAAATTTTTTTATACAATAAAAATTCAAAATTTTTATTTCAACTAAGATTTCAGCTAAAAAAATATCTTGTTTTTGCACCACTCCCCATGCTGTTATTTAAAAATAGAAAAACAAACAAAATTTTATGAACTGCCATTAAAGTGAGATCAAATGATGATGATGAGAGAGCGCCGTGTCGAAAAGGCCGAGAAGGTGAAAGGGAAATGTGACCAAAAAATAAATAAAAGTTCGATCAGCGCCCGTAGCCCGCTGAGTGTTGAGCTATTTGCTAGTAGATAAGCAGAGAGTCAATCATTCATTTAAGATGAAGATATGCCATTAATAATGGAAAACCATATCAGCCAAATTGTCACCACGGCTACGCTTACGGAACCGTATCCTTTAAATGAACATTTCCATCACCAAATCCCAAAGTAGCTGCTGTATGCCCACAATAAAACCCTTTAGTATCGTAGTGACTTTCCAGGCAAGAAAAACTTGCTATTTGTGCTATGATACTTTCCCTTCTTTCCTCCTGCTGAAAAAGATAAAAAGGATTATCATAGGAAATATTTTTAAAACTTCTCAATGCCTCATATCTCAATTATTAAGATTCAATTTAGACTCGCAATTTAACACTGACCCATCCAATAATAATTCACTTTATTTTTTATTTTTTATTAAAAATTTATTTGTTTAATGATTCAAAAGTACAAAACTTTCCTTTTACATATTCGTAAGTAAATATTTGTGCATAAAGATGAAACTCTTAACCTTTATTTAGTGGTTTTAAATATATTTAGTTTCTTGCTCTACATGGCCCCCTCAACTCCACCTCTCCGATAACGTACCTGCGGCCCGTCTCAAGCATGCCGGCATCCCGTGCCTCTCCCTTCTTATGGGGCATTGCATAACGCAATTTATGCCAAAACCTTTCATCATTCCAGTCCAAATAGGTGGTCGTAGACAAATAAGCCCTCAGCTCCCTATCCAGTAAGCTATTTTTGACTATCTCACCATATTTAATAATGACCAGACGTGAACGTCCCTCAATTAACGAACTTTGATGAGCCATACGAAACTCCATGCGCGCCCAATCCGATTCGATGAAATGCTGTGATAGTACGATGATCGTGCGGCTTGACTGTTCGACAGACTCGATTATTTGTTCGGGTATATAAGCGCCGGCCAACCAATTGCGCTCGTGTGTGCAGATACGAAAAGGTATCGGACCCTCTTCCAAACCCGGCAGCAATGTTTTGTTAACGAATTGCTCATCCTGATAAGCGTACGAGATGAAAGCATCAAAATTTTTATTCTTATACAATTCATGTTCGTTGATGAAGCGGCGGCATATGTTGTGACTATGCAACCAGATACGCAAGTGTAGACTGTACTTTAAAGAGAAGCCAATAATGATGAGCGCTACAATAGCTGTAGAGGAAAGGCCAATATAAACTGGCATTGAAATCGATTTCTGTTGTGGGCAAATCTCGGTAAAAGTAAGATTTAAAATTCCTCTCGCCGGTTCATTATCACAATGCAATTTATCTACATCCCTTATGTGGCTGCGAAATGCCTTTACGGCAAGCAAAAGCGGCTCTGCGTCACAATCACAGCCCCAAGGATTGCCACTAAGGTAAAAATGTGTCAAAGATTGGTAAAGATCAAAACAATCAGCACTTAGGTATGTTAAATTATTGTTGCTCACATCCAACACTCTTAAATTGGACGGCAGTTGAGTGGGCCTGATGACCGTTAATTGATTGTGCGACGCATTTAACTGGATCACATTCAAATAAGCTATTGTTGTTGCCGCGGGTAGCTCACGTAGCTGGTTGTGACTAATGTCGAGATTCGCATACTTCACACCAAAATGTGTGGGACCAACTAAAGGTGTAAACTCCGTCATGTTTCTGCTGCTACAGTCTATATAGAGCATTTCGTCATCCCAAACGTACTCACATTTTCCAGAGTCAGGAAACCAATGACACGCGTCTGTGGCTGCAAGGATATTAGCTTGGAAATACGTAACATTATATAAGCTTTCATAACACTCCTGTGGTTCTCCCGCGAGATAAATTTTCCTTGTGTATGGTGAGTTCTCATCAAACAGTGATAAAGCTAAATATCTATGTTCCTTCTGATTATTTGAAAGGCTTGTAATAATGGGAAATTGCGTACGTATTTTATTGTACCAATTCGTATTGAAGATTTCTATAGAGTTGAAGCTTAGGTCGAGCCATATGAAATGGTGTCTTCCGTTTATGTCACTATAATCTGTGTTCGAAATTTGCGACGAGAAATCTTCCAGTTGTTCGAAGTTGGTTAAGAGTGTCTCATTGGCATAGGAATCATTACCAGCAATCGTACGCAATTGATTGTGACTCAAATCCAATTGGTGTAAAAATCTCAAAGGCTTAGTGCATGCAATGATAATTGAGGGATTACTGAAGAAGTTTCCGGACAAGTTCAGAAATCTTAGCGAGCGTGTATTTTTGAATAATTTTTCTGGCAAATATTTAATATGGTTCTTGCTAAGATCCAGACCAATAAGCTTCTTTTGAGCAGCGAATGAATTTTCTTGAAGTTCACTTAGTTCATTATTTTGCAAGCTCAGATCTTCAAGTTCCCCAAGTGATGAGAAAATATTCTCGGGAAAACTTATAAAAAAAGTTGCGGTAATGGTTAGATTCTTGAGAGCAGTTAAATTTTGAAAGTGCTCTGCAGTGCAATACACGGGTCTATCACTACCTGAATAACTTTGAGACATTTGAAATGTTAAGGTTCTCAGCGACTTGAGATGCAGAAAGAATATTGGTGATATTGGTAAAGAAGATTCTACCGTTAAATTCTCTATACCACTTGAGTTGTGAAGCAAATTTATTGGTGTTGATTCGGTCACATCGATATCTGCATCATAAACGACGTCTTTCTGTTTTAGAATATCAGGCAATTGATGACAATTTCCTATTCTGAACTTAACTCTTGTAGGCATTTCGAATTTCGGAACTTGCTCTAAACTCTTATTGATGTCCGATGGTTTCCCCAGGCAAATTATTTTAATAAAATTGTGGCTTGAGTTGAGCTGAAAGTGCACCGATCCACTCTTGTCTCTGAACCAACAATATATTTCGTCTGCGCTACATTTGCATCTGCCGCCTTCCCAATTCGTATTGCATTTCGCATTATCCAAAGCTGAGTATGGAGTTGCTCCCTGGTGAAGCAGGATCGTTGTGATTGTATAAATAATCAGTAGGAATTTATACGAACAATAAACCCGTCGCACGTTCATAATTCTAAATTTTTGCGCACAGAACTCAGAAGTCTTTATAACTCTTTTATTTCTCTTATAGCAAAATATTTTGACTTTGTAGTTTTCGAGACGAATCTTTGCATTGCCGTGCGCACAGTTAAAACAGAACTGAAATTATTTACTTACAAAACACGCTTATTTAAGCAGGAAATTTTAACTTTTTAAGTTTTGAGTTTTAAAATGTTTCTTATCGATGTGGTTAAAACCACAAAATTCTTTTAATTCGTTTCGTGGCTGCCTTTATTTAGCTTACTACAACAGTGACTAAACAAATTGCTATTTCGTTAGTTGTGCTTTCTTAACTAAATACGTATATATTCCTATAAAGACTTCAATATAGGGTCCGAAGCTCTCATGAACACACTAAACACTCAAGTGGAAACACAAAGGGGAACTCAATCGCCACAGCTTACAATAAGATCTGCCTTAACAATGTTTCCAGTCTGATTCTGTGTTCGAAATGAAATTTTGTCTTATGAATGCGTTTTGCACCGTTACGGTCCTTTACATTTAATTTACGCATTAAAAACGACTAACACGCAGACGATGGAGCGATGAGCTGTACGAGTTACACGATGACATTGATCTCTTAGTACAGCGAATGAAGAGACAGTGGATATGCTGGCTAGCTTTGAAAGTAGACGATGCAGTACCTGCCAGTGAAAGTAGGAGAAGAAGAATATCAAGTGGAAAGACAATTGATTTCACTTGGTATTTCCAACCGGAGGAAAAGAGCGAAGAGAAGAATTGATTGGCATAAGTGAAGCCTACGCCAATGAAGATTAAGTTCAAGATGAAAGTCCACATTGCGATGCGGAATGCTACCAAGTTAACGAACAGAAAGAGTTTCTTATTCCTTTTCCTTTATGGGTATTTTCAAAGTTCTATATAATATCTGCATATACAATGAGCTAATGGGCGGACTCAACACAGTGGGCTAGCATATATGTATATACGATACTTAGCAAGTTTAGCTCACGATCATAGACTACAAAGGGTCTGCTACTTGCGTTTTTCCAGTTGCTACCTTCCATACATATTCTTGTAGTCAGTCGGTACACTCATGGTTCTTAAACCAGACGACGTGACGTGGTTTTCAATATGAGTTTCAGAAGTGAATTCTCGAGAATTGCCTTTAGAGCTTCATTTAATATGCTTTGAGCGTTAGTAACCAGTTCAGCCATTGCCACCAATAAGAGCACCCCCTTTACGGCATTAACTTTAGACTTTGCCTTTAAGTAGTTAGTTAGTGCATTTCTTGCTCAATATTTGCTTTTGGAATCAGACATTTGGTTTTTTTTTTCATTTCATTTAGTTTACACTTTAATTATATTCTCCATTTCATGTAGAAATAAAAGTCAGCAAATTTTTAATTAACCAGCACCCAGCACCCCTCCACATGAAGAGATCTACTGAACCGGCGGCAGATATTACACTTATTGTATCAACTAATTGAATGCGACTTCTTCGGGTATTTAATAGTTTTTCTTTTCATTAATAATCCTGCCTTTATAGACTGAGTCAAGCAAAAATGGCAATTGTCTATGTAGTAAGTGTTAGTTATGGATCGATCCTTGTAATATAATTCATTTTGGTCTCCTACCTTCATACCAAAATAATGATGAATCTCGAGCTCAATGTTGAGTAAGGCCATTCTATCAGTAAATCAATCTTGAGCTGGATTTTAAAACAATATTTGGATACCGTTCGGCGTTCGGAGATAGCTTAGAATAGTGCGTTCTGACATTTCAACCTCCTGTCTTAGAAAAGCCTTTCAATAACTACCCGAAGGTCGCTGTAGCCGATTGGTTAGCACCGCGTGTTACTATTCAGTGGGTCCTGCGTTCGAATTATGTCAACCCACTCGGCGTGGAGTTTCAAGAACCTCGAGTGTATTTCTATCGTCAAATAAAAGGAAATTATTGCATGCACCCTGTACATATATTTAAACTGGACATAAGAAATTCGATTGTTTGCTCAGTTTAATTCGTCCGGCTAATGTTAGTCATCATTAAATTGGTATTTAATGTGGTTTTAAACTAATTCTTACTTACCGCAAAAGATTAGAAAAAATGCGCAGCAGTTAAACAAATTACTCCAAAAGCAGCTTGAGAAGTCGTGGCTCATGTTTTTGTGCTGTCCAACTTTCGATTGCTTGCGTTTTAACCCCATATAAAGCCAGTCTTAGTAGATCGATAGACCGATCTTTACAACAGAACACCGTCATGCCTACACTTCTTCGTCTAAAGTCTGCCTGTATCATCTTCCATTATCATTGTCAAACAAATATATGTATAAGCTTCCACCAAACTTCCTCTGTCTTATTCACAGCAAGACGGAAAAACTGTCTACGTTCCGTAGACAGAAACTCTAGCTGTCAATTAGTTATGTGTAACAACTCACTATAAGTGTATGGGTACACCCACTTGCTGCTTCGATAGATTTCAGAGTTGACATACATTTTAGCGATGGTACTCATATAGTATTAGGTCCGTTCGGTTTTTTTTTTATTGATTTTTAAAAATATGATAACTATGTGTACATTTGTTCGATTTAAGTCAAATATGCGCGGTTTTGTTCGTAAGCTTGTTTCCAACGAGATGCCAACTTCATTATACCCCTCTCGTAGAAGGCTGCGTCCCTATTGGCAAAAAACTCGGAGGGCCAATTTTCACAGGCCTCTCTTGAGGCCAACTTCTCACCATTAAGCGCATTCGCCATGGACAGGAAAAGATGGTAATCACTTAATGCCAGGTCCGGACTATAAGGTGCGTGCATTAGGACCTCCCATCCGAGCTTCTGGTGCGTCATCAAAGACGTGTGTGGCCTGGCGTTGTCCTGATGGAACACAATTCGGCCTCTGTTGATCAGAGATGGCCTCTTCTGGATGAGTGCTGCCTTCAAGCGGTCCAGTTGTTGGCGGTAGAGGGCCGAATTGAGCCTTTGGCCATAGGGGAGCAGCTCGTAGTAGATAATTTAGTTCCTTGCCAATCTCACCAAACACACAGCAAAACCTTCCTAGCCGTCACTCCTGGCTTGGGCACCGTTTCCGCCGGTTGCGATTCAGCAGCACGTGTGGCACTCAAACATCGAGCTTCTTTTTGAATCCAAAACCGAACGAACTGTTTACTTGACCTAATATTTCCTTGCTTTTTACTCAAAAACTTCCATGTTCATAAGTAGCATTTGACAGGTTAGTGCCGGCTTTTGGATCGCCTTGTTCCTCCATTAGGATTGTGCAGCAAATTGTTAGCTCCAGCAGTAGGTTGACGGGATTTGACTGGAAGTGTACAGTTGAAATCACATTCACCGACTACCGTTGCGACTGCAAGTAGGCATTAGTCCTGAAGCAAGCGCCCAGCCATGTGGAAACCAACTGCAATGAAATTGTTGTTTCACCTCTAAACTATGCCGTGTGGCAGAAGGTTCCTAAATCGTTAATCCCTACCATCCAACATAATCTAAATTTAGTTTAATAATAGAACGGTAGGCGTTCGAAAGAATATGTTCTTGATCCTCTACTTCGGAATTCAAATTGGGCAGAGATCTTTAGCAAAATGTTATATAACAGAAAGCTGACTCCTCCAAACCGACTTAGCTTGAGTTATTTATCACTTTAATATGATATTTGGTAAGACAGCTTTAGTTTCAGCAGAATACACTAGACGGTGGCAGGTCATAAAATAGTGGGAGATGATTTCTGGCGTAAGTCATTGGCACGAGCGGTAGACGGACTTATGAATTCTTTCTTTTTCACGTAAGTAAATAGCTGGAAAGCGATTACGGAGACATCGGCTTGACTTCTATAGAGATATAGTTTTTGTAGTTATACCTTAACATATTTGATTTGACAATTCGGCGTTGGAGTACAATGATGACATAGCCATCACGTAAGACAGTTTAAAAATGGCAGTCAGAAATCAAAATAAGTGTCGAACGTTGAAGAGTCTAAGCACTATTTGGAGTAGTATGAAAATTGTATTTGGTGAAAAACTGTACGAAATATCGCCGATAGACGTCCCAACCACGGAAAGTTCAAAACGCATATCGCTGATTTCCAGCCAGTCAATAAAGAGTTATGAAATCGAAAATAAAAGAAGAAGAAACCCTTCCCTCAAAGCTCTCCTCACGAATGATTCAGTAAGAGGTCGGAACCACTCTATGGCACCGTTTAGGGATATTTTGGCAAGTGGAACTACCATTCACATTCACTAGTTTCCTGCATATCAAAAGGAAATTTAATTTTGTCTAATATAAACCCCTTTGGAAAGATATATGTAGATAGATCAACTTTGAAAGTTTTAGTTGAATTTTTCTTAACAAGATCGCCATCTAGAAAATGTACTCTTAATATACAGTAGTTGCACCTCGGCAAGGAATATTCCCATGCCGAGTATACGTGTATATGTTTTGTAAAACACGATGAAATATTTGGAAGGGGCTTAAAACTACTGGTTTCTCTACTTGGGTGAGGAAAAAATACTAACACGCGTAAGTCAAAATGGCTAAGAAGAAGATCTCTCTTCACTATTGCTCTTACAGGCTCTCAAGACACAATGACGACGCAGAGAAATACATTCCCAGAAATTTTTTTTTTTTTTTTTTTTTTTTGAAACATTAATATTTATTTATTGAATCTACTTCGACTTCGGAAGCCTAACAATAAGTAATAAAATCTTAAACTAAATTAAAACATAAAGCCCATTAGTAGGAATGGGCTGCTGGCTTGACGTTGCTCTTTAGAAGGCTGCTTTGTCTCTTCTCCGCAGGCGGGTTTGACTTGTTGCATGGGCCAAGGTGTTAGCCAAAGGGTTCGGATGGTTACGCAGTTTTGTTAAGTAGTTTTTTGCTGCGATTTCAATTTCTTCCTTGATGGTAGGTATATTTAGATCTCTATGAATATTTTCATTACGCATGTACCATGGTGCGCCCGTTATTACTCTTAACGTTTTCGATTGGAATCTTTGAATTATATCTATATTCGTCGCGCAAGCTGTGCCCCATAACTGGATCCCATACATCCATATCGATTTTATTGTTGCATTATATAAGAGGACTTTGTTGCTAAGGCTAAGTCCAGACTTCTTGTTTAAAAGCCAATGTAAACTGGCAGATTTGAGTTTAAGCTGCAGCTTTTTAGCTGCAATGTGTCGTCTCCAGGTTAAGCGCCTGTCCAAGTGGATTCCGAGGTATGTAATTTCGTCAGCTTGCGGTATTGATACATTGTTGAGCTTAACAGTAGGACACGTTTTTGGCCTTAATGTGAAAGTTATGTGTTTGCATTTGTTTTCATTAACTTTTATGCGCCATTTCGCTAGCCATTCTTTAATTTGTTTAAGATGCTGCTGTAACACTTTTGTGACTGTAATGGGGCATTTATGTCGACTTAGTATAGCAGTATCATCCGCAAATGTTGACGTAATTATTTCGTCATTTGTAGGGATATCTGCGGTAAACAGTATGTACAATATTGGTCCAAGAACACTACCCTGCGGAACACCTGCCGTAATCGGACACTCTTCTGTTATGTAATCGTTTACTTTTACTGTGAATCGCCTGTTAGTTAAGTAGGATTCAAGGATATTGTGGAACGTGTTAGGTAATGATTTTTTAATTTTATGAATGAGGCCATCATACCACACTTTGTCAAATGCTTTCGCCACATCAAGAAAAACAGCCGAGCAATACTTTCGCATTTCGAAAGCTTTCCTTATTTCATTGTGGATAATATCCCAGCATCAAAATGGCACTGAAAAGCTTTGCAAGAAAAACGAGAGCAATGCTTGGCAATTCTTTTAGCATTTTAGGCGAGATATGATCGTCTCCTGGAGATTTTTTTGGATTTAAGGCGGCAATAGTGTTTTTTAGTTCAGACACAGATGCTCCGCAAGTAACAGTGTATCTAGGAGCAGTATGGTTCGGTGACAAAAGTGCACTGTATGTAGCATTACTTGGTTGAAATACTGTGCTGAGGTGCTCTGCGAAAAAAGACGCCTTTTCTTCATCCGTTCTTGCCCATGAACCATTACGCATTCTCAACGGTACTTCAGTGCTTACTGGCGACTTAAGGTTTTTGCTAGCTTTCCATAGAGATTTTTTAGTAGAAACGTTGGGAGACAAAGACGTTATAAGATGTTATAAGATCTTTTTAGTTTGTTTTCTGCCACCTTTAGACGAATTTTTGCATCGGGAGATCGGCAGGCTTGCCATTCGCGACGCAAACGTCGCTTATTTCGGACCAGTAATTCTATTCCACTATTAGTTATAAATGCCTTTGCTTTTGTATTCTGCTCTGGTGTGGCTACAGTTGCTGCTGTTGCTAGTATACTGTTAAATACAAGTAACTCATTTTCAACGTCAGTTCCTCTCTCTATTTGCGGATTGGTCTGTATATGACTGCTAATGTATTTTTTATATTTAAGCCAGTTAGTTCTTGATGTAGTAAGTCGAAAAGCATGCTCACTTTCAATTGCTTGTTCGTTCAACTTAATGATTATTGAGGAATGATCAGAAGATAAGTCAGTACAGGTTTCAGTAAATACTAAACTCCTATCTACGTTTTTAGTGACTGCAAAGTCAATCAGGTCAGGTAATTTCCTTGAGTCCGTAGGTCAGTAAGTTGGTGGTTTTGTGGAGATAAAATTGTAACTATTTTTTGTACTTATGATCGTGTTATATTGTATAACTGACGAACTTTCGGGTTAATTAGCCTCGATCCCCAATGAGTATGCGCTATGACCAGTGGAAAGAAAGTTCAAGAAGCTGCTTGACAGAGTTAATAAAGTTCTTTTCAATACGATGAAGAGAGAACAGAGATGAGAAGTGTATAAGTAACGAGTGCTCACAATATACCATACATATGTACATAAATATACTTTCATTTACGGAAGTATGAGCCTCCCAACGACTAAGGTGGTCCTCAATGCCATAAAGCGACAGACGTCAGCTTCTGTTGTTTTACGAAGCGTTCAATTGATGTTTACGCCTCTTTAGCTAAATTTTTATATGTCTTCTTTTATTATTTGTTTGTTTCTTTGTTACAAAACTTTTTCAGGCTCACTAGTCTCATGCAAAATCATTATGCTGTGTGGTGTAACATTTAATGGGTTAATGTTTTTCCGGCAGAAATAAAGTATCAGAGAGCGCGCACACACGCATATTTATATATGTACATACATATAAAGGGTATTCCAATAAGAGATATTATTTTGAATAGTCTGCTATTCCGGTAGATGGCACTTTTCAACATTTAACTACGCCAGCAATGAAAATGGGCCCTTGAAATGCATGAAAATGATTCGTCATCATCTTGACTCATGGCGCCCATTTCAGAAAAGCCAAAAATTTATTGTTGAAAAGCTTCTCGATCCTCAACATGTAACTGTTTGGTGCGGTTTATGGTCCAGCGCGGTCATCGAGCCTTAATCTTTCTAAAATAAAGATGGAGCAACAGTTACGGTGAAAGGATTGAGTAAACGAGAAATGACTAATCATTTTTCATAACCGTAGTTGGATGGTATTGATCTGGATAATGTAGACTTTCAAAAGGTTGGCGCTACATCCCATACAAGCAACACGAAACCTTTTGATATTTCAAGGGAAAAGATTGCGGAGAGTTTTATCCCCTCGAAGTGATGATCGCAATTGGCCATTGGGATCTTGGGATTTAACATCTTGCGAGTTCTTCCTTTTGGGGCCACGTGAAAAGTAAGGTCTACGCCAACAGGCCAACGTCGATTCAATACCTTATCGATGGACTTCGTGAAGCTATTGAAGGTTTACAGCAGCCACTTTCCGATTTGGTGATGGAAATTTTCATAAAACGGTTTGGCTGATATAGTTTTCCATTATTAATGGCTTATCTTCTACTTTAAAATGTTTATTTCATTGTCCGATCATTTGTCTCGAAGAATACCACCTTTCTATAAGTATCAAGATAACACCTCTTATTGGAAAAAACTGATCGAAATGATGAGTTCTACAGGGCCATTTGTAAGCATGAATGTGTAAAAGTGTATTATATTTTCCTATTTCACACATTTTCACATTTTTATTAAAATGAATTTAAAAAAATTATTTGTCTTCTATTGAAGTAAAGATTTTCAATTTTTTTATCAAAAGGAAATTAAAATTTATTTAGTCACTGTTGTAGTAACCTAAATAAAGGCAGCTACGAAACGAATTAAAAGAATTTTGTGGTTTTAACTACATCGATAAGAAACATTTTAAAACTCAAAACTTAAAAAGTTAAAATTTCTTGCTTTAAATAAGCGTGTTTTGTAAGTAAATAATTTCAGTTCTGTTTTAACTGTGCACACGACAAAGCAAAGATTCGTCTCGAAAACTACAAAGACAAAATATTTTGCTATAAGGGAAATAAAAGAGTAATAAAGACTTCTGAGTTCTGTGCGCAAAAATTTAGAATTATGAACGTGCGACGGGTTTATTGTTCGTATAAATTCCTACTGATAATCTATACAATCACGCCGAGCCTGCTTCAACAGGGAGCAACTTCATACTTTGCTTTGGATCCTGCGAAATGCAATAATAAGTGGGAAGACGGCGAATGCGAATGTAGCGCAGACGAAATGAGTTGTTGGTTCAGAGACAAGAATGGATGGCTGGATTTTGAGGTCAACTCAAGTAACCTTTTTATTAGTATAATATGCCTGAGGAAAACACCGGACGTCAAGAAGATTTTAAAGCAAGTTCCGAAATTCGAAATGCCTACGAGAGTTAAGTTCAGAATAAAAAATTGTCCTCAATTGCCTGATATTCTAAAACGGAAAGACGTCGTTAATGATGCAGAAATCATAGTAACCCAATCAATGCCAATGAATTTGCTTCACAACTCAAGTGGTATAGAGAATTTAACGGTAGAATCTTCTTTACCAATATCACCAATATTCTTTCTGCATCTCAAGTCGCTGAGGTCCTTAACAATTGGAATGCCTATAAGTTATACAGGTAGTGATAAACCCATGCATTTCACTAAAGAGCACTTTCAAAATTTAACTGCTCTCAAGAATCTAACCATTACCCACACTTTTTCTAAAAGTTTCCCCGAGAATATTTTCTCATCACTTGGGGAACTTGAAGATCTGAGCTTGCAAAATAATGAACTAAGTGAACTTCAAGAAAATTCATTCGCTGCTCAAAAGAAGCTTATTGGTCTGGATCTCAGCAAGAACCATATTAAATATTTGCCAGAAAAATTATTCAAAAATACAGGTTCGCTAAAATATCTGAACTTGTCCGGAAACTTCTTCAGTAATCCCTCAATTATCATTGCATGCACTAAGCCTTTGAGATTTTTACACCAATTGGATTTGAGTCACAACAAATTGCGTACGATTGCTGGTACTGATTCCTATGCCAATGAGATACTCTTAACCAACTTCGAACAACTGGAAGATTTCTCGTCGCAAATTTCGAACACAGATTATAGTGACATAAACGGAAGACACCATTTCATATGGCTCGACCTAAGTTTCAACCCTATAGAAATCTTCAAAATGAATTGGTACAATAAAATACGTACGAAACTCCCCATGATTACAATCCTTTCAAATAATCAGACGAAACATAGACATTTAGCTTTATCTCAATTTGATGAGAACTCACCATTCAAAAGGAAAATTTATCTCGCGGGAGAACCACAGGAGTGTTATGAAAGCTTATATAATGTGAGGTATTTGCAAGCTGATATCCTTGCAGCCACAGATGCGTGTCATTGGTTTCCTGTCTCTGGAAAATGTGAGTACGTTTGGGATGACGAAATGCTCTATATAAACTGTAGCAGCAGAAACATGACGGAGCTTACACCTTTAGTTGGTTCCACACTATTTGGTGTGAAGTATGCGAATCTCGACATCAGTCACAACCAGCTCCGTGAGCTACCCGCGGCGACGACAATAGCTTATTTGAATGTGACTCACTTAAATGTGTCCCACAATCAATTAACGGTCATCAGGTCCACCCAACTGCCGTCCAATTTAAGAGTGTTGGATGTGAGCAACAATCATTTAACATACCTAAGTGCTGATTGTTTTGATCTTTACCAATCTTTGACACATTTTTACCTTAGTGGCAATCCTTGGCGCTGTTATTGTGACGCAGAGCCTCTTTTGCTCGCCGTAAAGGCATTTCGCAGCCACATAAGGGATGTAGATAAATTGCATTGTGATAATGAACTGGCGAGAGGAATTTTAAATCTCACTTTTACCGAGATTTGCCCCCAACAGAACTCAATTTCAACACCAGTTTATATTGGTCTTTCCTCTACAGCTATTGTAGCGCTCATCATTATTGGCTTCTCTTTAAAGTACAATCTACACTTGCGTATCTGGTTGCATAGTCACAACATATGCCGCCGTTTCATCAACGAACGTGAATTGTATAAGAATCAAAATTTTGATGCTTTCATCTCGTACGCTCATCAGGATGCACAATTCGTTAACAAAACATTGCTGCCGGGTTTGGAAGAGGGTCCGACACCTTTTCGTATCTGCACACACGAGCGCAATTGGTTGGCCGGCGCTTATATACCCGAACAAATAATCGAGTCTGTCGAACAGTCAAGCCGCACGATCATCGTACTATCACAGCATTTCATCGAATCGGATTGGGCGCGCATGGAGTTTCGTATGGCTCATCAGAGTTCGTTGATTGAGGGACGTTCACGTCTGGTCATTATTAAATATGGCGAAATAGTCAAAAGTAACCTACTGGATAGAGAGCTGAGGGCTTATTTGTCTATGACCACCTATTTGGATTGGAAGGATGAAAGGTTTTGGCATAAATTGCGTTATGCAATGCCCCATAAGAAGGGAGAGGCACGGGATGCCGGCATGCTTGAGACGGGCCGCAGGTACGTTATCGGAGAGGTGGAGTTGAGGGGGCCATGTAGAGCAAGAAACTAAATATATTTTAAATAATTAAATAAATGCTAAGAGTTGCATCTTTATGCACAAATATTTGCTTACGAATATGTTAAAGGAAAGTTTGGTACTTTTGAATCATGAAACTAATAAATTTTAAATAAAAAATAAAAAATAAAGTGAATTATTATGGGATGGATCAGTGTTAAATTGCGAGTCTAAATTGAAACTGAAAAATTGCGATATGAGGAATTGCGAAGTTTTAAAAATATTTCCTATGATAATCCTTTCTATCTCTTTCAGCACGAGGAATGAAGGGAAAGTATTAGCTCAAGTAAAAGAGATGGCGTTATTGTCCATAATACTACTGTTTCGTGTCGCATCATGTCATACTCTACGGCGCTGAAAACGTGTTTATTCGCGTGTTTATTGAGTTGTGAAGCAAATTCATTGGCATTGATTGGGTTACTATGATTTCTGCATCATAAGCGACGTCTTTCCGTTTTAGAATATCAGGCAATTGATGGCAAAATCTTATACTGAATTTAACTTTTGTAGGAATTTCGAATTTCGGAAGTCGCTCTAAACTCTTGTTGATGTCCGATGATTGCCCCAGGCACATTATTTCGATAAAATAGTTGCGTGAGTTGAGCTCAAAGTTCACCGATCCACTCTTGCCGTTGAACTGACAACTCATTTCGTCTACGCTACATTTGCATCTGCCGTCTTCCCACTTCTTATTGCAGTTCGCAGTATCCAAAGCAGAGTAAGAAGTTGCTCCCTGGTGAAGCAGGATCGTTGTGATTGTATAGATAATCAGTAGGAATTTATACGAACAATAAACCCGTCGCACGTTCATAATTCTAAATTTTTGCGCACAGAACTCAGAAGTCTTATTACTCTTTTATTTCTCTTATAGCAAAATATTTTGACTTTGTAGTTTTCGAGACGAATCTTTGCATTGCCGTGAGCACAGTTAAAACAAAACTGAAATTATTTACTTACAAAACACGCTTATTTAAAGCAAGAAATTTTAACTTTTTAAGTATTGAGTTTTAAAATGTTTTTTATCGATGTAGTTAAAACCACAAAATTCTTTTAATTCGTTTCGTAGCTGCCTTTATTTAGCTTACTACAACAATGACTAAATAAATTTTAATTTCCTTTTGATAAAAAGAATAGGGTAAAATTTTGAATTTCTTTACTTCAATAAAAGACAAATAATTTTTTTTTAATTCATTTTATTGTAATAAAAATGTGAAAATGTGTGAAAAAGGAGAATATAATACACTTTTACACATTCATGCTTACAAATGGCCCTGTAGAACTCATCATTTCGATCAGTTTTTTCCAATAAGAGGTGTTATCTTGATACTTATAGAAAGGTGGTATTCTTCGAGACAAATGATCGGACAATGAAATAAACATTTTAAAGTAGAAGATAAGCCATTAATAATGGAAAAAAATATCAGCCAAACCGTTTTATGAAAATTTCCATCACCAAATCGGAAAGTGGCTGCTGTAAACCTTCAATAGCTTCACGAAGTCCATCGATAAGGTATTGAATCGACGTTGGCCTGTTGGCGTAGACCTTACCTTTCACGTGGCCCCAAAAGGAAGAACTCGCAAGATGTTGAATCACAAGATCCCGACGGCCAATTGCGATCACCATTTCGAAGAGATAGCACTCTCCGCAATATTTTCCCTTAAAATATCAATGGTTTCGTGTTGCTTGTATGGGATGTAGCGCCAGTTTTTGAAAGTGTACATTATCCAGATCAATACCATCCAACTACGGTTATGGAAAAATATTAATCATTTCTCGTTAACTCAATCCTTTAACCGTAACTGTTGCTCCGCTTTATTTTCGAAAAATTAAGGCTCGATGACCGCGCCGGACCATAAACCGCACCAAACAGTTACATGTTGAGGATCGAGAAGCTTTTCAACAATAAATTTTTGGCTTTTCCGAAATGGGCGCCATGAGTCTAGATGATGACGAATCATTTTCATGCATTTCAAGGGCCCATTTTCATTGCTGGCGTAGTTAAATGTTGAAAAGTGTCATCTACCGGAATAGCAGACTATTCAAAATTATACCTCTTATTGGTAAACCCTTTATATGCATGTACATATGTAAATATGCGTGTGTGCGCGCTCTCTGATACTTTATTGCTGCCGGAAAATCGGAAGTTTAATGGGTTAATGTTACACCACACAGCATGATGATTTACGTTGGACTTATGGCATTGAGGACCACCTTAGTCGTTGGCAGGCTCATACTTCCGTAAAGGAAAGTATATTTATGTACATATGTATGGTATATTGTGAGCACTCGTTACTTATACACTTCTCATCTCTTTTCTCTCTTCATTGTATTGAAAAGAACTTTATTAACTCTGTCAAGCAGCTTCTTAAGCTCTCTTCCCACTGGTCATAGCGCTCCGAACGATTGTCGTCATTGTGTATCGAGAGCCTGTGAGAGCAATAGTGAAGGGAGATCTTCTTCTTAGGCATTTTGACTTACGCGTCTTAGTATTTTTTCCTCTCCCAAGTAGAGAAACCAGTAGTTTTAAGCCCCTTACAAATGTTTGATCGTGTTTTACAAAAGATATATACTCGGCACGGGAATATTCCTTGCCGAGGTGTAACTACTGTATATTAAGAGTTTTTTTTCTAGATGGCGATCTTGTTAGGATTCTATTACTGTAGCTGTCATATCTCATATTTTATATATTGTGTGAGTTTTTTGTAAGAAAAATTCAACTAAAACTTTCAAGGTTATGTCTTCAAAGTTCCTTAACCGCTTCATTTCTGGTAATTTTGTTGATCTATTTACATATATCTTTCCAAAGGGGTTTATATTAGACAAAATTAAATTTCCTTTTGATATGCAGGAAACTAGTGAATGTGAATGGTAGTTCCACTTGCCAAAATATCCCTAAACGGTGCCATAGAGTGGTTCCGACCTCTTACTGAATCATTCGTGAGGAGAGCTTTGAGGGAAGGGTTTCTTCTTCTTTTATTTTCGATTTCATAACTCTTTATTGACTGGCTGGAAATCAGCGATATGCGTTTTGAACTTTCCGTGGTTGGGACGTCTATCGGCGATATTTCGTACAGTTTTTCACCAAATACAATTTTCATACTACTCCAAATAGTGCTTAGACTCTTCAACGTTCGACACTTATTTTGATTTCTGACTGCCATTTTTAAACTGTCTTACGTGATGGCTATGTCATCATTGTACTCCAACGCCGAATTGTCAAGATCAAATCTATTTCTCTATAGAAGTCAATCCGATGTCTCCGTTATCGCTTTCCAGCCATATACTTACGTGAAAAAAAAGAATTCATAAGTCCGTCTACCGCTCGTGCCGATCACTTACGCCAGAAATCATCTTCCACTATTTTATGACCTGCTACCATCTAGTGTATTCTGCTGAAACAAAAGCTGTCTTACCAAATATCATATTAAAGTGATAAATAACTCAAGCTAATTCGGTTTGGAGGAGTCAGCTTTCTGTTATATAACATTTTGTTAAAGATCTCTGCCCGATTTGAATTCCGAAGTAGGGGATCAATAATATATTCATTCGAACGCCTACCGTGAACACAAAGACCTCGTATCGATCATCGATCATGATTAAATTTAGATTATGTTAGATGGTAGTGATTAACGATTTAGGAACCTAATGACTTCTCTTCTAATCTGTTTTAAAACGCGGATTACTTTAGCTTCTATCAAACGACATAGTTTAGAGGTGAAACAACAATTTCATTGCAGTTGGTTTCCACGTGGCTGGGCGCTTGCTTCAAGACTAATGCCCGCTTGCAGTCGCACCCTTGTTGAACACACGTAGATACTCTGCTCCATTGAGAAGACCAGATGGAGAGCGATCTAGCTACACTCCGACTGGCGTAGACTCAGCTATAATCACATAAACGATGCTTACGCCAATAAAGAAAACAAAAGTGCCATGTCCCTTCAGGACACTCTTTCAAGAAGTATAAGCTCTACGACTCGAAGAGGTTTGGTCTGTTCTCCACTGCCATCTCTTGAGAATAAATCTGCAGCGGTTCAGCATAATTTTTTGAGCATATCTCGAAAGGCCCAAGGTCTTTCATTGCTGTCTGACTGTGTCTGATGATAAAACCGTCACTTTATGAGTATTAGTAAAGTTAAGAAAAAGTTACGCGTTCTTTATTGAGTCGGTTACAAAAGAGTGCGCTTTTCATTCCAAAATGCTCCCTTCCGTTCGCTGAAAAATATAATATAATATATGATTCGGTAGACTGGAACATAGTGTCTCATTTATCTCATTTATCAATCTTCATAATCTCAAGCAAATTATGACACCTTCACTGGATCATTTATTACCACGCGTGGTAGTAGATATTAAATAAGAGACCAAAAAGGATATGAAGAAAAGAATATAAAGGAAATCACTGATAACTCAATTGTTGTTAAATCAATATGTAAACAAATTGCCAAACGATTGTATGGAATCCTTTGATTAATTATTTCTATTGAATGCCAACAAAGAGGCGAACTGATCTAATGAGGTAATAATTGAATTTCTCTACACACCAAAAAACGGAAAATGACAAAGGAAAGCCGAATCGTTGCAGTGAAGAAGCAAAAAAGGTTAGAGAGAAAAAAATAATAATCTTCCCAAAGCCATATAAAGACATCAACAAGAGCAGCGGCTAATTGAAGTTGAGGTCAAACATGCAATAAAAACATTAGGAAAAAAAAAAACAAACAAAAAATAAAAGAAATACACAAAAAGAACAACAAATAGCATGTCGTTTTATTGAATATATAGTTTCTTCTCCCTCTCTCTTTGTTTTCGGAAATCAAAGTCGTCAACAGTCTTCTTTACAAGCGCATACACGACATAATCTATCACCTGTCAGCAGCTGTCATTCATGCGTCACAAGCGAACGATTGAACGAATGTAAACACCTGTTCAATTGTTTTTGTTGAGAGAAGAAAAAGAAGAGGAGAGGAAGAATAATAAAAAAAAATTGTAATGAAATTTGTTCCAAAAAACCATTCAATAAATCACTTAAAAGCAATTACATTGAAAATATTAAAGAAGAAAAGTAAAGAAGAGATATAGTAAGAGCACGAAATGTCTTGGGAAGTACATAGAAATGTCTTACTTGAAGTAAAAGCAACAATAAGTGACGCTTTCTGCACCACGCAAAGCTTGAGTGATGTGAGAAAGAGCAAAGTTTGTTGGCTCTCAATAAGCTCAAGCATACACATGCACCCACTGTCTCTCTCTCCCTCTTTCTCTCTCTCCCTCTCTTTCTCTCTCTTCCCCTTTCTCTCTCTCTTCCCCTGCCTCTCTCTTTCCCTCTCTCTATCTGTCCTTCTCTCTATCTCTCCCTCTCTCTCTCTGTCCCTCTCTCTCTGTACCTTTCTCCCTCTGTCCCTCTTTCTCTCTCTCTGTCCCTCTCTTTCTCTCTCCCCTCTCTCCCTCCCTCCCTCTCTCTCTCTCTACCTGTCTCTCGCTTTCCACGTTCCAATCGAATAATGTCAGTATTTGACAATCATTAATAATAATCGATTAGTTAAGTGGGCGTTCCGAGAAATGATTGCTCGAATGGATGAGATGGCTTGGAAGTTTGTTGTGGGCCGTCTTTGAAGCGCTTCGTTGGTTAAATGCTATAGTAACAGGCTTTTTTATTATGACGTGTGAACGCATGATTGCTGCTGTATATGAGTGACAAGCACTTACCAACGTGTATGACCATAGGGAAGAGTTTGAAAATAAACGAAGCCATTTGATTCTTGCGATAAAATCTGCTCGGACGTGACGAAGTTTCTGCTATACTGCCGCACCACAACATTTTTTGAGGAATGTTTAGAGCCGTCGGAGTACAGAAGAAACGACCCAATCCATCACACACTCTCCAAGTTGTTTTTTGACAAAGACCGGAGTGGAATAATCAAGCGAAACGTTCAATAAATAATAACTCTAAGTATTTTTCGATCGTGAATCCGAGCTTAATACAGCCAACCTGGCTGGGTCACGTCGTTCGTATGCACTAAAGTATTCGGTGGAAACAGAGGAAGCTGTGGAAATAAGAAGAAGTTCCAATCCGTGAGAAACCTCAGTTGGAGAACGACTCTGCCTTCAGAAAAAAAAAATGACTATTCTCGAATCGGCTATAATCGCTTATACAAATAAGAAACACGAAGAAATAAGAAGAAAAGCTTAAGCCTAGATCTCATGAACGGTAGTCGGTGAATGTGATTTCAACTGTACATTTCAAATCCATTTAACCTACTGCTGGAGCTAACAATTTGCTGCACAATCCTAATGAAGGAACGAGGCGATCCAAAAGCCGGTACTAACCTGTCAAATGCTACTTATGAACATGGAAGTTTTTGACTAAAAAGCAAGGAAATATTAGGTCAAGTAAACAGTTCGTTCGGTTTTTATCTAAGAGATGGCGTTATTGTCAATAGTACCTGTAGTGGAAACAGACCGTAACGTGAGCACTTATTTTATTGCTGAGGAACTTAAGATAAGCCAGAAAACCGTTAGAATCATTTGCATAACCTTGGATTCAAAAGAAGCTCGATGTTTGGGTGCCTATTTGACTTAAATCGGACAAATGTACACAAAGTTATAATATTTTGAAAAATCAATAAAAAATACCGAACGGACCTAATATATGAGTACCATCGTTAAAATGTATGTCAACTCTGAAATCAATCGAAGCAGCAAGTGGGTGTACCCGTACACTTATAGTGAGTTGTTGCACATAATTAATTGACAGCTGGAGGTTCTGTCTACGGAACGTAGACATTTTTTCCGTCTTCCTGTGAATAACAGAGAGGAAGTTTGGTGGAAGCTTATACATATATTTGTTTGACAATGATAATGGAAGATGATACAAGCAGATTTCAGACGAAGAAGTGTAGCCATGAGGGAGTTCTGCTGTAAAGATCGGTCTATCGATCTACTAAGACTGGCTTTATAGGGGTTAAAACGCCAGCAATAGAAATTTGGACAGCACAAAGGCATGAGCAACGACTTCTCAAGCTGCTTTTGGAGTATTTTGTTTTTCTGCGGTTAGTAAGATTAAGTTTACAACCACATTAAATACCAATTTATTTAGTCATCATTTGGCGGTCGAATTAAGCTGAGCAAACAATCGAACGTAATTTCTTATGTCCACTTTAAATATATGCACAGGGTGCATGCAATAATTTCCTGCAGAATAACATAAAGTATTCTTCTTCTCGCTTCCTTTTATTTGACGATAGAAATACACTCGAGGTTCTTGACACTCCACGCTGAGTGGGTGACCACAATAAGAAAACAGTTTCACATAATTTTGGATGCCATAATTCGAACGCAAGACCGACTGAATAGCAAACAATCGGCTACTGCAATCTTCGGGTAGTTATTGAAAGGCCTTTCAGAGCCAGGGGGTTGAAATAAAAGAACTATCTTAAGTCATCATCAAATATTACTGTGGAATCCAGCTCAATCTTGATTTAATGACAGATGTCCTTACTCAAGATAGGCTCTTCGTGGGAAAGGTTTTGCGGACGAGCGGTGCATGAAGAAGATTTCAATATCATCAAGACTCCTTATACAATAATAAATAATTGAATTTAATTTCACTACTCACATTTCATACTAACTCTTCAGTTATTTATACATAATAATTTTTGATGAAAGAATATTGTACCTTTTGGCAGTCTCATTTTCCATGGGACAATTCTTGTTTCCACAAATGTGAGCGCAAAACCACATAAAAATGTTTGATATTCATGTGTGTATGTTCTGTTTTGTTATCGCTCTATTCTTCTTTGTAGCAAAAATAACCCATTCTCTGGGTTTTTACATCAAACAAACATGACATGCTAAGCCCGCCAGTTTTGTGGTTCCACCAAATTTTTTGAATATAATTTGATTTAAAGGAAAACATTTTGCCAGCCCAAAAGCTTAGCTCGGTTTTAGGTGTACACACGACAATATCAAGAAGAGACCTAAAATTTCAACTTTTGTAGATGTGAAAAAATAATATTTTATCTGAAAAAGAAGTTCTTTCGGGTTTTGTGCAAAAGAAAAAAATATTTCATTATGAATAATGCGAATGTAGCGCAGAGAGAATGCATTGTTGGTTGAGAGACAAGCGTGGATCGTTGGTCTTTGAGCTGAACTCAAGCGACCATTTTATTGATATAAGCTGCGGGGGCAACCATCGGACGCCAACAAAATTTGAAAGCAAGTTCGGAAGTTCGAAATTCCTACAAAAGTTAAATTCAGTTTTGCACAATGTCAACACTTACCTGATATTCTAAAACGGAACGAAGTCTATATGATGCAGAGATAATTGCCAATGAATATGCTTCACAATTCAAGTGGTATAGAGAATTTAACGGTAAAGTCTTATATACCAATATCACCAATATTCGTTCTTCATCTCAAGTCGCTGAGGTCCTTAACAGTTGAATCGAGTATATATGAAATGGATTTCACTAAAGAGCACTTTCAAAATTTAACTGCTCTCAAGAATCCAATAATTACCTCAACTTTTTCTAAAAGTTTTCTCGAGAATATACGTTTAGTACAATGATCATTTAGCCATGACGTAAGCCAGTTTAAAAATGGCAGTCAAAAATAATTGTCGAACGTTGAAGAGTCTAATCACTATTTGGAGTAGTATGAAAATTTTATTTGGTGAGAAACTGTACGAAATATCGTCGATAGACGTCCCAACCACGGAAAGTTCAAAACGCATATCGCTGATTTCCTGCCAGTCAATAAAGAGTTATGAAATCGAAAATAAAAGAAGAAGAAACACTTCCCTCAAAGCTCTCCTCACGAATGATTCAGTAAGAGGTCGAAACCACTCTATGGCACCGTTTAGGGATATTTTAGCAAGTGGAACTTTCTAACAAGATCGCCATCTAGAAAATGTACTCTTAATATACAGTAGTTGCACCTCGGCAAGGAATATTCCCGTGCCGAGTATATATCTTTTGTAAAACACGATCAAACATTTGGAAGGGGCTTAAAACTACTGGTTTCTCTACTTGGGAGAGGAAAAAATACTAAGACGAGTAGTCAAAATGGCTAATGCTGCAACTACCCATCGCACGTACCTTCCGTTCATAGCAACCTATCTTATGAGAGCGCCATGCAAATGAAAAGTTGTCACCGCTCGCCCATAGCGTTACTGACGGTTGTCCCAGAGAAACCAGCGGCGATTTGATTTTTTCCGTAAAACCGGTTCAGCTCATTTCTCGCTCTTGTACAAGGTTGCCAGTATAGACTTTGTAAACTAATATGAAATAAACTAATAACTATTAATATGAAAATGCATAGTTTTTTCAAAGGAAATAAAAACTAAATTCATAATTAATTATTTATTACTATACAGATCATGTATATTTGATTTGTGTTTATATTCGAACATATAAATTATGAAATTTGTTGCCGAAAATTATGAAATTTGTTTAAAAGTATGCAAACACACTGGCTGCTGGCAACATTTCTACGCCGTTCGCAGCGTCGATAATTCGTGTATTTACATCGCTCTTCCAGTCGGCTGTTATGGACTTTAGCATTGTAAAATGGGTAGTTGCAGCATAAGAAGAAGATCTCTCTTCACTATTGCTCTCACAGGCTCTCGATATACAATGACGACGCAGAGAAAAACATTCCCAGCAAATGCCTTGGAATCGTTCGGAGCGCTATGAGCAGTGGGAGAGAGTTTAAAAAGCTGCTTGACAGAGTTAATAAAGTTCTTTTCAATTCTGACCAAATACGATGAAGAGAGAAGAGAGATGAGAGGTGTATAAGTAACGAGTGCTCACAATATACCATACATATATACATATGTACATAAATATACTTTCATTTACGGAAGTATGAGCCTGCCAACGACTAAGGTGGTCCTCAATGCCATAAGTCCAACGTATGCGTCTGCTTTAAAGCGGCAGACGTCAGCTTCTGTTGTTTTAAGAAGCGTTCAATTGATGTTTACGCCTCTTTAGCTAAATTTTTATGTGTCTTTTTTATTATTTGTTTGTTTGTTTGTCACAACACTTTTTCAGCCACACAACAATTATTTTTTTTTATTATTTTCTCAAGGAAGGGCTCACTAGTCTCATACAAAATCATTATGCTGTGTGGTGTAACATTAACCCATTAAACTTTTGATTTTTCGGCAGCAATAAAGTATCAGAGAGCGCGTATATATAGGTACATATGTACATACATATAAAGAGCTTACCAATAAGAGGTATTATTTTGAATGAATTTTGAATTGGCGCTACATCACATACAAGCAACACGAAACCATTGATATTTTAAGGGAAAAGATTGCGGAGAGTGTTACCTCTCGAAGTGGTGATCGCATCTGAATCTTGTGATTTAACATCTTGCGAGATCTTCCTTTTGGGGCCACGTGACAAGTAAGGCCAACATTGATTCAATACCATATAGATGGACTTCGTGAAGCTATTGAAGGTATACAGCAGCCACTTTGCGATTTGGTGATGGAAATTTTCATAAAACGGTTTGGTTGATATTGTTTTCCATTACTACTGGCTTATCTTCTACATTAAAATGTTTATTTCATTGTCCGATCATTTGTATCGAAGAATACCACTTTTCTATAAGTATCAAGATAACACCTCTTATTGGAAAAAACTGATCGATATGATGAGTTCTAAAGGGCCATTTGTAAGCATAAATGTGTAAAAGTGTATTATATTTTCCTTTTTCACACATTTTCACATTTTTATTACAATAAAATGAATTAAAAAAATTATTTGTCTATTATTGAAGTAAAGAATTTATCAAAAAGAAATTCAAATTTATTTAGTCACTGTTGTAGTAAGCTAAACAAAGGCAGCTACGAAACCAATTAAAAGATTTTTGTGGTTTTAACCACAGCGATAAGAAACATTTTAAAACTAAAAACTTGAAAATTTTGAAATTTCTTGCTTTAAATAAGCATGTTTTGTAAGCTATTAATTTCAGTTTTGTTTTAACTGTGCACACGGCAATGCAAAGATTCGTCTCGAAAGTCTAAATATTTTGCTATAAGAGAAATAAAAGATTATTAAAGATTTCCTTCTGAGTTCTGTGCGCAAAAATTTAGAATTATGAACGTGCGACGGGTTTATTGTTCGTATAAATTCCTACTGATTATCTATACAATCACAACGATCCTGCTTCACCAGGGAGCAACTTCATACTCTGCTTTGGATCCTGCGAAATGCAATAAGACATGGGAAGACGGCAGATGCAAATGTTTCGCAGACGAAATGAGTTGTCAGTTCAGAGACAAGAGTGGATCGGTGAACTTTGAGCTCAACTCACGCAACTATTTTATCGAAATAATGTGCCTGGGGCAATCATCGGACATCAACAAGAGTTTAGAGCGAGTTCCGAAATTCGAAATGCCTACGAGAGTTAAGTTCAGTATAAGATTTTGCCATCAATTGCCTGATATTCTAAAACGGAAAGACGTCGTTTATGATGCAGAAATCGAAGTAATCCAATCAATGCCAATGAATTTTCTTCACAACTCAAGTGGTATAGAGAATTTAATGATAAAGTCTTATAAGCCAATAACAGCAATATTTTTTCTACATCTCAAGTCGCTGAGGTCCTTAACATTTCAAATGCTTATAAGTTATCCAGGTAGTGAAAATCTCGTATATTTCACTACAGAACACTTTCAAAATTTAACTGCTCTCAAGAATCTAACCATTACCTACACTTTTTCTATAAGTTTTCCCGAGAATATTTTCTCATCACTTGCAGAATTAGAACATCTGAGCCTACAAAATAATGAACTAAGTGAACTTCAAGTAAATTCATTCGCTGCTCAAGAGAAGCTGATTGGTCTGGATCTCAGCAAGAACTATCTTAAATATTTGCCAAAAAAATTATTCAAAAATACACGTTCGCTAAAATATCTGAACTTGTCCAAAAACTACTTCAGTAATCCCTCAAATATCATTGCATGCACTGAGCCTTTGAGATTTTTACAACAATTGGATTTGAGTCACAACAAATTGAGAACGATTGCTGGTAAAAATTCCTATGCCAATGAGACACTCCTAACCAACTTCGAAAAGCTGGAAGATTTCACGTCACAAATTTCAAACACAGGTTATAGTGACATAAACGAAACACGCCACTTCATATGGCTCGACCTAAGCTTCAACTCTATAGAAATCTTCAATACGAATTGGTACAATAAAATACGTACGCAATTTCCCATTATTACAATCCTTTCAAATAATCAGACGAAACATAGACATTTAGCTTTATCTCAATTTGATGAGAACTCACCAAACACAAGGAAAATTTATTTCGCGGCAGACCCACAGGAGTGCTATGACAGCCTTTATAATGTTGGGTATTTGCAAGGTGATATCCTTGCAGCTACAGACGCGTGTCATTGGTTGCCTGATAACGGAAAATGTGAGAATTATTGGGATGACGAAGTGCTCTATATAAACTGTAGCAGCAGAAACCTGACAGAGTTTACACCTTTAGTTGGTCCCACACTATTTGGTGTGAATTATGTGAATCTCGACATCAGTCACAATCAGCTACGAGAGCTACCCGAAGAGACGACATTCACTTATTTGAATGTGACTCACTTAAATGTATCCCACAATCAGTTGACGGTCATCAGGTCCACTCAACTGCCGTCCAATTTAAGCGTGTTGGATGTGAGCAACAATCATTTAACATACCTAAGTGCTGATTTTCGCAAACTCTGTCAGACGTGGTCACATCTTTACCTTAGTGGCAATCCTTGGGGCTGTGACTGTAACGCCGAAGAACTTATACTTACCGTGGAGTCATTTTCCAGACGCATACCGGATGCAGATGAATTGCATTGTGTTAAAGAACCAACGAGAGGAATTTTAAATCTCACTTTTACCGAGATTTGCCCACAACAGAAATCAATTTCAATACCAGTTTATATTGGTCTCTCCTCTACAGCTATTGTAGCGCTCATCATTATTGGCTTCTCTTTAAAGTACAATCTACAGTTGCGTATCTGGTTGCATAGTCACAACATATGCCGCCGCTTCATTAACGAACATGAACTGTATAAGAATAAAAATTTTGATGCTTTCATCTCGTACGCTCATCAGGATGCACAATTCGTTAACAAAACATTGCTGCCGGGCTTGGAAGAGGGTCCGACACCTTTTCGTATCTGCACACACGAGCGCAATTGGTTGGCCGGCGCTTATATACCCGAACAAATAATCGAGTCTGTCGAACAGTCAAGCCGCACGATCATTGTACTCTCACAGCATTTCATCGAATCGGATTGGGCGCGCATGGAGTTTCGTATGGCTCATCAGAGTTCGTTGATTGAGGGACGTTCACGTCTGGTGATTATTAAATATGGTGAGATAGTGAAAAGTAACCTATTGGATAGGGAGCTGAGGGCTTATTTGTCTATGACCACCTATTTGGATTGGAAGGATGAAAGGTTTTGGCATAAATTGCGTTATGCAATGCCCCATGAGAAGGGAGAGGCACGGGATGCCGGCATGCTTGAGACGGGCCGCAGGTACGCTATCGGAGAGGTGGAGTTGAGGGGGCCATGTAGAGCAAGAAATTAAATATATTTTAAACAATTAAATAAAGGTTAAGAGTTTCATCTTTATGCACAAATATTTGCTTACGAATATGTTAAAGGAAAGTTTTGTACTTTTGAATCATTAAACAAATAAATTTTTAATAAAAAATAAAAAATAAAGTGAATTATTACGGGATGGGTCAGTGTTAAATTGCGAGTCTGAATTGAAACCGAAGAATTGCGATATGAGGAATTGAGAAGGTTTAAAAATATTTCCAGTTTCAATTTAATTATGTTTAAATAAACACAAATTGATTTTCACAGTATAATAAATATTTATTATACTTTTATTTTAATACAGAATTTGAAATTGGTGGCAATCCGGCTTGAAAATATGTTTCTTCACTTCCCCTGCCATAAGAAATCTAATGAGGAGATGTGAGCTGTCATTTCTGCCATTTTTTTTTTTTTTTTTTGTTTTATAACAAAAATATTCAATTCATACAAACAAACCGGGCCTTCAGCTCACCTAATACTTATAACAAAAATAAATAATAATTTTTTTTTAATTGAAAAATTATTTTCTACCTCAAATTTTCTTAACACTCTTTATTTTGATACCTGGTTTATACGAATGTGTAAATAATTTTTAATTTATATATTAAATTTTTTTAATTGATGGCGAGCCTTTCAAGGAACATGTTTTCTTCGTTGGATGGATGTACGTATTTAAAGCTTTCTATAACTGATCATTTTTCAATGATTATTTTATTGGCTACCGAAAAAAAAATATTTTCAAACCTTCGTGTCTCTCTTTCTCACCCTTTCTCCCACTCAAGCGTTAAAAAGAGATCAGCTTATATTCAAATCTTCTGGCTGATAATTTAAAGAAAAACTACTCGTATAAAGCTCGGTAATGAGCCACTATATGAGCGGAGCATCGAAACAATTGATAATGGTGGTAAGGCAATTTAAACACTGTTCTCACAAGTGTTCAATTAACTAATTGAGCTATTAATTACTGCCAATAGCTTGATGAAAATTTACGAAAAATTTAAATCTAATTAAAAGAAGCGGATGTCATAAAAAAAATGTATTTTAAAACGAAACGTCAAGAAAAAATAAAAATAAAAATTAATTTAGTGTTCTAAACTCTAAACTTTTCTAGCATTTTTTATTAAAATTTTTTATTATTAATCTTTGTTGAAATATTTTAGCGAAAAAAAATCTAAATATGTGTAAGCGGCTTGACCAGATTTGTGGGCTATTATTTAATATTAAATACTAATTGCTTCAAATTAATTGAATATGTGTGAACACCAAATGTAGTGACAAAATATGAAATTTAAGGATCTTAAATTATGCTTAGAGTGTTTTCAACCTTTAATGAAAAAAATATAATCCATATGGTTTTTCAAATACTAATTATTTGAACTTAATTGATTATGTATGAACACCTAAGCAGTGACGTAAAGGGAAATTTAAAGTCCCCAGCTATGCATTGCTCTTGGAGTATTTTTCAACTTTTCATAAACAGAATAAAAATCAGAAAATCTATTGATAACTTATTATTTCAACTTAATTGAATGTATGTGAACACCAATTGGAGGCTTAATTGTCTCAGCTAATTTCTTGGAATAAAACAAACTCTTAAATTTCCCATTTTTAGAAATGATTTTAGTAGTTCTAAAAATACAAACTAACTATGCCGTTTCTTCATACATATGTATATCTGCAATTCTCAACGTATATCTATCTATTACAAACTCAAATACACAATTAATCGATAAATTACTTAGATCTGCAAATCTTGTTGATATCAAATACAAGCAATTCATTAAAATAATCGCTGCAATTCATTTTGAAATTTAGTAGAGAAAGAGAGTTTGAGCGATAGAGTAAAGGAGAGAGAGTGATTGGGGGAGGTGGTGAGTGGGAAGTGGTGAGATCGCACGATCACCCAGCGACTATACTACAAACATGTGTGTATAGTAACAGACGACCACCAACCAAGCTGTGCGACAACGCATAGCCAATGTTCAACTAGAAAATTGCCAACTAAAAGCATTTACTATCAAGCGAGGTGTAATGGATGCTTTATTAATAGCAGGCGACAACGATCGCTCTAAAACCCAACAACAGATACACACCATACATGAATAACATAGATGGCAATCGCCGATGAGGACGAACAATGAGTGTTAGTGTACTCATGTGTGTGTAGCGACGATCAAGCTTTGGCAGATTTAAATTAAGTACATGATACTAAAGAAGCTTAGATGAGCAAGACGGTGGGTATGGAAGTATTAATGTGGCATGAAATGCCGAGTTATATAGATATGCTGAGACGGACGAAAGATAGTTTAGTATGGTAAGTGGAGAAACAGTGTGTAACTAGGTATTTAGCAATCGGCTCGTATTGCAACAGTCAAATTGCGTACGCTCGGATTGTAATGACGTAAAAGCCATTTTAAGCGATGAAGATGAACAGCGGTCGAATGGCAATCGATGTTTTGAGACAGTAATATTAAATAAAACTCTTTTCGCATGCAGCAATGCAGCAATATGTACACGAGTGTGGAGCACGCACGCACAGCGCCATTTACCATGCGGTGGGGCTACAGTCATGCTGTGTAGTGAGCCACAACAAATGAATTACCAGATTAATGGACAGTATAAATCACATTATCGCTTCTCTACACACAGCACTAGTGAGAGTCAGGTAATGCATGCCTGCAAGGAAAATAAAAAATAAAAATAAAAATAAAAACAAAAATAAAAACAAGAAAAAGAAACATGGTTTTCGACTGCGCCGTAGGCAATATACCTTTTACACACGGAGAGGTATATAATTGAGGGCATAAATATA
>JAWMAG010000065.1:9485000-9495000 GCA_037013455.1 Ceratitis rosa
AGGTTATCATGTTAGTCATGGAAGTTAGGTTATCCTTATACTCAAATCGCTTAAAATCAATAAGAAACACCCCAACCTCCAGTTCAGTAGAAAGAGTTTATTTGTCTGATAGTTTACCTTGGAAAAACCCTCGTTCCTAGGTGAAAGCTGTGACTTCCTAAGTTAACCCGCTCGCCTACTGTTAAAAGACTGTCCAAACGCATCGATGGAAGTGCTTGTCCAGTCTTATCAGAGTTTGTGTAAGATCTATGTATCCAAGAGCAGCCTGCAATCGATCGCACGACTCTTTATCCAGGTAGTCCAAGTGGAGGAGATTCATTCGGAGAAGCACCTCCACCATAATTGTCCGCGCTGAAAGCCCGCTTCGGATATCGACACTACTTTGGTTGAAAAGTGTGCTTTATGAAGGGCTCCCAAGAGAAAAAGCCACCGTCGACTTAAACTTCAAGCAGCGAAATAATGTTACCACTGAAAGCACCTAAACCACCTAATCGAGCCTTAGTTACAACGTGCTGGTATGAAGAACCTTCCACGGCACACACACCAGTCTCTGCGATGCCAACCAACGCTAGTGCGAAGAAGATATTGTAAGATTTTAATTTATGCCCAACACCCGCTACGCAATAAATCCACAGTCAATAAATAGTTGCAATTTGGTGTTGCAACAAGATCACAACACCGCAGGACAACAGCGAGTACCTGTTCAACGAACGCATAATTCACTCATTATACTCGTACATAAGTACAAACACACCCAACTGCGGACTGACTGACCGGAGGAGCTCGTAACTGTATGGAGCCTTGTAAAGGTGTGATTGGAGGACCAACCGCAGCGTTTTAGCGTTCACCGACTGTCCGATATGTGGCATGCAGGAATGAAGTACAACAAAACTTCGTTATTCACATACGAAAAACATTAGCCTAGATGGGCTAGGGAGGAACATGAGAGATTTTGTACCTATGTACAGATGTTCGCCGGCATGTGTGCGCTAAATTCCATTTAAAAAAAAATTTTCTTTTAGAAAAATATTGCGATAATGATCATGACAGCGATGCATTGACTCGACGAACTCGAGGAAGGAAGTACAAAGCGCAAGCACGACGACACCACACGGCGCACTGGTGGCCGTTGCTGACCCAAGCTCCCTTCTCTAGGCAGTGCTGGAGGGCAGTTAAAAAATCAAAACCAGTGGCTAAATGGCAAATAATAAGCGACTTTTATGAAATATACTTATTGTTGTTGCAAGCATTTTTCATAGACTCCAACAATGGTGGAATGGTAGCAACAACAACAACAACAACAACAACAACAAGAATACTTTAGTAAACTTCTTCAGTTGGCGGAATAAATGACCAGTCGAACGTGTGCGCATAAACGTGCATACTTATACATATACATATATATATATATATACATATACATATGTATGTATTTGTCCGCCAAATCGAACGATCACTTGGCGACGCGGCTGGTGGGCGTCAGACATATATACATACACGTACATATGGAGTGCTTCTGTACGCTGCACACACACACATAGACAACTAAGCTTTGAACAAATAATTTTGACAGTTTGAAAAAATCACTACGCATTATGAGACGGTAGTCCTTTGTATGTGCGGGTGTTTTGCTCCTTAGCGTTTGTATGTGAAACATGAGCCTGAGCAATTTAACAATAATACGATAATAATAATAGCGGCAGTCGGAAGAGTGCCTACACGCTACATTGTGATTACCTTTAGTAATAGGGTTGCCAAGGATTCCGCTTTAGAGCTCTATAATTCTGAGCATGTCTCAATGTTATACCAGCAAAGGCGCCATGGTCCACTTGTCCCTGGCTGGGTCAACATTTATAATAACAGACTCTTAAATTACCTCTCACCGGGGAATGCCCACCCCTCCGAGTGCACTTCTGACATGAAATAAAACCTCCTCTTTAAAAATCTTTCAGCCGCTCAGAGGCATCTTCGAACGAAGTATATGTCCCTCCATTTCTAGAAAACCACCCGACACATTGAATAATCGTGTTAGCAGTTATGAAGCGCCGAGTATAGTTGTTTAGGAGGAGCTCGGTCGCTGGGCAAAAAGATGGATTATTGATATTGATATTCGAATTTCTTTCTTCCTTCTCACAGTAAAATCCTCTCCCGTCAAATAGTGACCAAACTTTACAAGCAACTCATCATTTCCATGCGTTTTATGGGACAGCGGCTTGAATGATGTGAACTAGACTCGTGTTGGTATTGAAAACTTCTTCAAAGCTTGTATGAAGGTTTTATGGTCCTTTGCGTCTGTGCGGAGGCGAACACCGCTAACGTGGAACGAGAAGCTATGTGAGATACGAGGGGATTAACAAAACGTTCGCTCAGTGGGTGACTTTCAATTTCTTTTTGTTGTTAAAACTAAAACTACCAAATCCTTTGTAATTTCTTTATTAATCTCCCTTTCAAATTTTAGAACGATCGGTCAAAATGGAGACGAGAAACCGCATGTTAGCTGAGTAAAGGTCAGACGAAATTCCACCACCAATAAACAGCAAACAGAAATTCGCCTTGTGATTCTCTTCGGGTTGCGGCGTAATTTATAACCGAAACAAATATTCAGTGAATGCCAAATTGCATATGGAACCCATGCGGGTTAGGGGTTCAAGAATTTACCCACGGTAAGAGGCGACTAAAATCCAATTGTTCCCGCAACAGTCGGGTCTTTATACCGGAACGATCCGGATTTTTTATCCGGCCAAGGAATGTCACTCCCGCAACATTCCCCAAAAATTACTTTAAGGAATATGTTTGCGGTTACAACAACAACAACATTATTTCCAAGCGGTTCCGAAGATACCAGACCGGATATTTTTCCGTAGCGGACGAACCCCGAGAAAATCGACCAAAATCTTCTGCTGATGACGTCACTGTAGCTCTGGTGATGTCCAAAACTGACGAAGGCTCACGATTGATACAAGATATAATTGAAGAACTCGGCTTCACTTGGTATCTCCAGTTTATTTCGAATGGCGTAGAAGATAAACGATTAGTGCGCCATTGTTGTTGCTACTATAATTGCTAACAACTAAGAAGAAGAAGAAGAAGAAGAAGAAGAAGAGAATCAAGCACGAGTACGACCTAGTCGGTCCAGACAAGTTTTTGTAAGTTAGAAGAGCGTTCATCATTATAAAAATAAGCTGACTTTGGAAATGTTCACTTTAGAGTAAGATCTGCCATATATCAACGGAAAGGTCCATACCTTGGCTTCCACAACTACGATAGTTCGCAAAGAGAAAACGAAATATCAAGCTACCACAGTGTCTACAGAAATGAGAGCCTACTGCTATAATTGGCGCTTTGAAACCGCTTAAGCGATTTTCGGCCGAGCTCCTCCTCCAATTTGTGGTTTTGCGTCTTAATGTTTTTCCAACAAATGGAGGGACCTACAGTTTATACTAAGCCGCCTCCGAACGGCTGATGGTTTTTTAATGAGGAGCCTTTATACGAAATACACTCGGAGGGATGGACATTCCCTGCCGAGGGGCGACCGCAGTAAGAAAATTTAACTTAATTTTCATTAAGCTTACTTGTTGACATCACGGGTCTAAATCTCCGAGTGTACCTCTATTACTTTTTTGTTTTTGTTATTGAGAATGATACTAGGTACTAGTTAGTTTCTAGTACTGAAGAATTTATGAAGCAAACTCTGCGCTGGGATGTCTTAAGGATCTCCGAGAGGAAGTTTTTGTAATTAAACTTAAATTCAGAAACTTAACTCACTGTATAATTGACAGACCAATAGACTGCAGATAAAGAAACAGATATTTCCTTGAGTAGGCACCCTCGTTTCTTCAGACTTTTTCATTTTAAATTCCTTAAACTTTCCTTTAGTAAACTTAGAGCGGGATTTCTCTAGAGCTGACGGAAAGAACTCCATCCCATTTCTTCTCCTTTCCACATCTGCGTCACTTTCTTCTTCTTGACATGTGACTTTACCAGCACTTCTATAATAAATTATGATTTATTTGTTAACCCGATCTACGCATTCCAGCCAAGAGTTTTAAGAAACCCCCTACCATTCTTTAAATTTCCCTTTTTCACTGTTTACATCTTCAAACTTTTATAATTTCTTTATTTCTGCTTTACCCACTCCTTGGCAACTCTACACCACGCCAATCTTTAGTCAAGCAACCAATCTCTCACAGTCAACGTGGACGTATAGCACGTTCTACGGCAGCCACCACAAAGTACCTAGTAATCAGAAGCCAACAGCTGGATATCATAACTATTAGCTAACCTGTGGTGTTGCACGATCGACGTTGGTCGCGCGGCGCGATCGATTCAATAGAAATGCGCTAATCGAAAGAGCAAAAGGGCAACTGTGGCTGTGTTTGCTGTATTCACTTTTTGGCCTAGCGAATGTTGAACAATGTTACGGTTTATTGATTACTGTTGCAGCGGAGAACTGCAATGGTACGACGGCGGTAGAAGTGTAATGGAATGAGAAATTGATACAGTGGTGGAAGTATCTGTATAAAAACACATAAAGCGAGTTCCATGTGGGATGAGTAAAAGACCTTAGACTTGGACGCGTCACCTTTAAAGGTTCAACCGAGCACCTCTTCCAATTTGGTGTACGTCTTAATGTTTTTACCGCAAATGGAGACGCTTATAGCATCTTCTAAGTTGTTTACGAATGGCTTACGGTTTTTTATATCGGTAATACACTCAGAGAGCTTAACATCCCCTCCCAAAAAGGGACCGCATTTGGGTTAAAATTCTATAACTTTGATTGTTAGTGCGAGTTATAGCACTTGACTGAAGGAAATTTGTGTTAACTCCGGGTCGTTGTTTGAAATTACTTAGTCACTTCATTTAACCTCGTCCTCCATTTGTTCTGAAGCCCTTAAAACAGCTTGTTGATTGGGCCCATTCGTTATATGTTCGAGGATATCACTTGTTTGTACTTGACCCTAAATGGGGGTAAGATTAGATGGTGTAGAGGTTCTGCACTGTGACTTTAGTTATATTGTGCCCTCAGGGTTAAGAGACAGATGAACCTTGCTTTGCACTTTTTCTCGGCTCCAACCTTCATACTCTTTCCTCAGACGACTCTTTGGAATGATTTCTTTAAGCAGTTGGTAAATTGAACTATAAAACAGACTGTATAAAGTGTTTAGTTCATATGGTTGAGTGATTTGTAAGATATGTTTTTACAAACGAGGTCTTAAAACATACTTTTGGCGTCAGTAATTCCATCTTCTATGTCGCACAGCAGGGAATGTCCACCCCTCCGAGTGTATTTCGGACATGAAATAAAGGCTCCTCGTAAAACAACCGTCAGCCGTTCGGAGACGGCTTAGTATAAACTGTAGGTCCCTTCATTTGTTAGAAAAACATCAAGACTCAAAACCAAAAATTGGAGAAGGAGCTCGGCCGAAAATCGCTTAAGCGGTTACAAAGCGCCAATTATATATATATATATATATATATGTCGCACGGGACTAATAAATATATGGACCTAATTAACTAGATAGAATTTCTGAAAAAACGTTCATATATAACTCGCTAATTGACTTAATTGGATTCTGTAAGCAACAACTATGGACTCTTTAAAAAAAATGCGTTCAAGGCGTGCTTGATTATTTTTAATTAATATATTTAATTTTTAATATATTTTTAATTTTTTTTTTATATTTTTACCATTTTAGATGCGGTTGAGCTTTTGCCAAAAAATGTTAACATATTTTTCATTAATTGACTCAATTAAGATGCAGTGTGAACGGGTTAATGTTTCTTGAAAAACTATCTCAATGATGAGATTTTAATTTTTTTATTGCAAAAATATGCATTACAAATATTTACAAGCTAAATTTAAGAAACAATTTTCTTTTTTTTAAATTTACAAAATTTCCTAACACGTTCGCATACTTTTACGCGCTACTGTATAACACGCAAAAGCTTAAATGCGCTACGGTAATAATTCAATAGGACTTTTTATGAGTAATGACACTTCATTAATGTGCAATAAATATATTAAACGCGCTACTGTCAGCCACAAAAAATTAAAAATAAAAATAAATAAATAATATTAAAAGCAGCAATGAGTAAATGACAACTGACTGTGACAATAATCGCCTGAACTCAGCTGTGAAAGCAAAAAAAAGATAGCATTAAATTGCCACAGATCAGACGTAGGCCAAGATAAACAAGAAATTATCCCTTTTTATGCCAAACTTAAAGCAAAAAGTTATATGTAAATGTAATAAAAAGAAATTAAGACAAAAAAAATAAAATAAATTGAGGAAAGAAGCAAGTCAAGCAGCCTGCCATTTTCCTGCTTTGCCTAATGAGTAGCTTACCGTATACACACACACACCAGAAGCAGCTTGGCTGGTCGTACTTATTAGCTTGGTGTGATAAGTTTGGCGTCGGTAGCGATGGTAGCTTATTAATTGTTAACGGCACGTTGCAACCATTGCAGCTGCAAGCTGCAAGCACTACTACTTGACTACTTTGCTACGAAGCTGCTACTATTTTTTTCATTTTTCTTTTATTCCTGATCAGTGACAATAATAATATTCATCATGAAGGGCCAACATCGCTTGAGGAAGGTCTTATATGTAAGTAAGTGCGCGCCTGCGCACAGTTCAATTAAGTGTGGATGAAGTCGGTGACATTTCTGACTCAAGCAAAAAATTATTTATTTGTGTGTGCATGTGTGTGTGTACTTATGGCAACAGTGTAAGTAGCATGCCACAAAATGATGATCAATTAACGACAGCCAATTGGTTGGATAGACAACAAGATAAAATTATTTGTTGAGACATGAGTACATAAAAATGCACATACAGGCATACAATTGAGCAGATATGCTCATTTTTTTTTAAGTTACAAACAAAGACATGTAAATGCATATGCAAGCCTACACTTATTGTTGTAAGTTGATAGTACCCTTAAGGGGTCTTCAGCTTATGCTACATTGACAGTTATAAATAAATTTTAAGCACTCACTCACTTGTGGTAGCATTATTTTTACTTTATATACATACGTTTCAAATAACAAACTGCACCAGAAAAGTACTAGTTGACTATAAGTATTTTCAAGCGAAGTGGTCCGAAAAGTACTACTTGAGAAAAATAGTTTTATTTTCATAAATAATTTTTTCATTCTTTGCAAGTTAAAAAATTCATTTCTATTTTATATTTAGCATAAAAAATAAACTGCACCAGAAAAGTATTTCCAACGAAGTGGTCCGAAAAGTACTACTTGAGAAAAATACTTTTATTTTCAAAAATATTGTATTTTTTTCGTTTTTGCAAGTGAAAAAATTCGCTCCTGTTTTATATTTAGCATAAAAAATAAACTGCACCAGAAAAGTACTAGTTGACTATAAGTATGTTCAAGCGAAGTGGTCCGAAAAGTACTACTTGAGAAAAATACTTGGAGAGTACGAATTGCAAGATACGGGGCGCAGTTAACTCCGAAAGTTACGGTGTTTAACTTGAAATCTTCTATTGGCAGGTGAGGCGCTTTCCTAAAGAGAATTCTTTGGAAGTTTTGGTCTTCTTTGTGGACGAGTATTTGGCGATAAATTTTCTCGATATCACCGTTGAAAACGAATTCGTAAAGACGCCATTTTAGGATGATGGTCATCAGGTCATTTTGGAGAATTGGGCCTGTATATAAAACGTCATTCAGGGATTTTCCTGAATGTGATCTTTTAGATGCGTTGAATACTACGCGTACTTTTGTTGTTTTGCTGTCGGGTTTCAAGACAGCGTGATGGGGCAAGTAAAAATAAAAGTATTTCCTTTCTTTTACTATTTCTTGGGGTGGACTTTTGAGTATTTGTCGCTCAATTCCGGGTTTTTCCCCAGGGTCCTTTCAATACTTATGTACTGTTGCTGCGCTGCTAGACGGGAGTGGCCTAATGCTAGCCTTTTTTTTTGATATTTGCTAAAAAAACAAACTAATCCAATTTAGGTTCATTTGTAACTAGTATGAGCGCAGTATAATTAAAATCGAAAACTGGTAATCGATTTTCAACATGATATTTCTTTGTTAAAATAAAATGGTTATTTTTCTAGTAGAGCTTTCCTGGCATGCTGCTGGCTTTCATGTAGTCTTTAACTACAAAGCTCAGTTTATTGCCACTTGCATGTCCCTTCCTTGTATACAAAACGACCAACTTCATATTTTTCACACATATAATATTTCCATGTTCCTCAACGGTGTAAAAAATATACTCAGTATTCGGTACAAATTCAAACTAGTTTCTCTTCTCACCATTTTGAACTAGTGTTTCTGATAAACCCCAGGTGATCTCCATGAAATCTAACGATCCATTTTTAATGATCTTCTAGATCGCCTAGATCACTTAGCGCTTTCCTAGTAGAGCTTTTAAGCGATATTATATCCGAAATAGTTTTTAACTAGTTCTCTTGAGGGCAGTTCATCTACATGACATAGATGAACATAGTATATGAGAACTATTTATTTCATATTTTTGTTATTTTTTTTATAACTAAAAAATAAAATCGTAATTATTCCATATCTAGCATAGAACCAAACTAGTCCTTTACTGGTACATTTTTAACTAATTTTCGACGGGTAGAAGTCTGGTTGTTGGAAGTTGATGGTATATTTTTTAAATACAATAGTATTTTTTATTTGGAAATAACATTACTTTGGAAAGCTTTCTTAGCATGTTAGTAACGAAGTAGTTTTTAACTAGTTCATTTAATTGCAGTTCGTGATCAGGACATATATGAAAACTTTTATTTTCGTATTTTTCTTTTTTATTTTATTTTATTTTTCGTAATTAAACCGCCTAAAAAATATAATTGTATTCTATATCTAAACCAAACTAGTTATCTACTGATTCTTTTTGAACTAGTTTTAAACTAATATAACTCTGATTGAAATTTGGTAATTGGAATTTGATAAATTATTATTTTTTTAAATATAATGGTACTTTTTGTCATAGTACATATATCTAGTTAAAAACTCTAGACCTTAACTAGTTTGATTTAAACGAGTTTTAGACTAATTCTGATAGAAAACTAGTAATTGGAAGTTGATGGAATATTTTTCCAAATAGTATTTTTTATTTTTTAAATAACATTTTTTAGTAAAGCTTTCTCAGCATACTAGTTAGTATCAAAGTAGTTTTTAACTAGTTTATTTCGTTGCAATGCGTTTCTTATTCATTTATGGCAATTGAATCTACATCAGACATATAAATTAAAGTTGAAAAAAATCTTGCATGTGTTAAATTTAAATTGATAATGACAATTTTCGCTTTCCATTTTATCCTTCCGCTGCCTCGATATTCTTCAATTGAGTAACAAAGTATGTATTGCCTCTGGCCAAGCGCTGATCGTCTGTCACGAAAGAAGTGTCAGAGGGCGTGTGAAGTTCTTGAATGCATATAAATTTATTTATTATTATGTTTAACGAGAACAGGAAGTGCTAAAGTGATGCGTTTGAAATATTTGAAAATGAATATATTTATATGTATGGTATGAAACGCCCACTTTTCTTGCTTGCTTTTTAATTTATATTTTGAATTTAACCTCAGTTTTTAGAATCTTTAAGCCGGTAGACCTGTTTTAGATTCAGTAGAACTTTAACTAGAATTATGCTATGACCCTTTTTTGATTTTAAAAAAATTGCCGAATTTTTTTAATTTGCTTTTCTTCTGAATATTCTTTTCACCTAATTTTCTTCATTTCTTTCTATGCCACTTGCTTTAATTTGGTTTAATTGCTTTTAGTTTTATTTAGTTGATAGACTGACTTGGCTGTCCTGTCAAGCTTGGTTGAATTTGAATATTTACATATGGGTAATTTTCAAACAAATACATTTTTTTTTTAATATCAAATAAATAAGCATAAATTTGTAGTTTTCGTAATTTTACACTTCTCTAAGCTTGAACGCATAAATTTCGGCTCTTCTCTAACGGTTTCTCATGCTCATCATGTCACGCTCAATTGTTTGATGTAAGGAAAT
>JAWMAG010000065.1:9497500-9502500 GCA_037013455.1 Ceratitis rosa
CACTGATTCATTGATTTATAGCCGAAGAGAGTAATATCCTGTGAGTAAAGCCAACAAAAACATAAAAATTTCCCCAAATGCCAAGCAAATTAAAATTGATTAAGGCGCATAAAAAACAACGAGCGACTTAAGGACACTTTAAATAACGAAAAAAGGACATTCGATGGCTTGGATGAAGAAGAAGAAGAAGAAAAAGTTTAAAAATACAACACGAAGTGGACAAAAGAGAGTTAATGCAAACAAAGTAAACAAATGCAAAAGACACACGGGCACTGGAGAGTGTGTCAGAAAGCGAAAGAGAGAGAGGAAAAAGAGAGTGAGAGCATTCAAAGAAGCTTCGACAGCACCATCAAATGACAAATCAAAAAGCTATAACATTCAAAAAAAATACCACAAAACACACACAAAAGAAGTCAGACTAAAAAGGATGCAAGGATATACAAACATACAAACAACCATTTGAGTGACCCTAAAGCCAGCAAAGTAAGGAAATACCAAGCAAAAGTGTGTCTTTTCAGTTATAAAATTGTAAATGGTTAAAGGGAGGATTTTTCAGATTTTATGCGTGGCAAAAAGGACAATTGCTTGCTGGTGGCAGTAACATATTCATTACAGTTACAATGTATGCGAGTATTTGTATGTATGTATGTAGTATGTCAGCTCAACGCCAAGAAATCGAAAACGCCACAAATCCCACTAACAAAATTTATGTAGCATAAAATTTTCAATGAATTTTTTACAGTTTTAAATTGCGGTTACACTACTCATGCCACAAACGAAGAGACCGTCAGCGGATAAAGGCAATCTTCAAGCTTATGGATATGCTTTTGTTGCGACCTAAGGATTTGTACTTTATTGTATAGGTTTACTGATTTTTTCAAATGTCTCTTCAATAAAGGTTACCCACACGCAAACGCACACACACACACACGCGTGGTAAGCATTAGGAAAGCACTTGCGGCAAGCACATGTTGCAACACACGTGACATATGGTGCGTGAAGAGCACCAGTCAGTCAACAACCACCAATAAAAAAATAAATGAAAAGAAAGAAAATAACAACAACTAAAGAGAGCAACAATAACTTCATGAAGTATATGGGAATTGAAGTCAAAGGTCATCGTCGTCGTCGCCGTCATCGTCTGCTTTGGCGTTCGTTGTGCGGCTCGAAGGGTCTACGTGGTGCTGGCCTATTTACCGGTTGATTTCAAAATTTCAATTTAATACAATATAAATATAATTTACTGGTGTTTTTATTATTTTTATGTTGCAATTTCTATTCAATAGCCTGGTTTTATATGTTTATAAGTGGGTCACGTGTCCAATGGATTTTTTTTTTTGTTTTAAATTTTTTTTCTTTGGAATTTTGAGGTTGGCTTAAAAGTGTATGTAATTTGGTTATTGATTATCCATAAATAAGGTTTATGGCAACAGTTTTATAATCACCTTGTAAAAGCCGGTGGCGAGGTTGGTGGCTGGTCTGCAGATTTGAGTGTTTTGATTTCAACTTCAAACGAAATGGTCGAAACAGTGGGCAGGCACAAACGGTCTCAAAGCCAGGGTTGACCGCCAGGAAGATTTTACTGTGTGTCTGATGAAATTAGCCTCGAATAATCCACTATGATCTACTCCCCTGCGACCAGACCGTCTGAAGAAAGCAATCGCCCAGAAGCGCGCAGCTTTGACCAACAGGAGGGGACTTGTGTTTCATCAAGACAACGCCAGACCATACACATCGATAGTAACTCGCCAGAAGCAATACGAACAAGGGTTTCTATGAGAGAGGCATAATGACATTACCTTCAAAATGGCAAAAAGTCTTCGACCAAGTGAAAGTGGCTAAAACAGTGGATACATAACTTCCCTCTGGAGGCAAAACGATCGTCATCTGAGTGGACCACGACTATTGAACCTCGTCCAAAGCACTCGTAAGCACAATAACCGACTGAAAAGGTTATGACTTCTTAGCTTGAGCGCAGAAATACCATCAGCAATGAATATGAAGGCAAAAATTGCCTAGAAGGGACCAGATACGACAAAGAAATAAAGAGAGAAGAGAGAAGAGAGAAGAGAGGAGAGAGGAGAGAGAAGAGAGAAGAGAGAAGAGAGAAAAGAGGAGAGAGAAGAGAGAAGAGAGAAGAGGGAAGAGAGAAGAGAGAAGAGTGAAGAGAGAAGAGAGAAGAAAGAAGAGAGAAGAGAGAAGAGAGAAATGTTACCATCATGATCTTCAATGGTCGATGTAGGGATTTGTTATAGTTGTCCGTTTTCGAACTTTAGACCAAAGTTAGATGAAATGGTACATGCAAGGTATTAAAAAGTATATGTACCCCAACTCCAGCTAGGGCAAAGCTGATACGAGAGGACTTGGCTAGTTAACTAGGACCTGAAAGTTATAAACTTTAAATAAATAATTTAGTCTTATGATTTAAATAGAAGAATTTGGAACATGAAATCAAAGCTTCCCATAAAAGTTCATCATCTCAGAATAGAGAAGTTTAGTTCAGCCGGAAAGCGATTCAACGGTTATAAGCCACCAATTATAGATCCCTTCAGCCGGCCAATGTTTTACCAATAAGAGAGTTTATATATGCAAGACTCGTTCTATGTAGCGGTTGCACTAAAACTTTCTAACCAAGTTCCATCCATTCGTGGCTGGTCATCAAAAATGAATATGTTCATTTCATGCTCTTAATAGACAATTCAAGCCTTACAATTCCGCCATAGGACACTCAGCATCATCTTGTTTGCCGTCCATTCAGGGTCGATTCAAGCTTTGAGGTGGTTTTTTGAGTTATAATGTTTTATTTTTGCATGCTAGTCTTGCTCTGCCAGTTAAAGAAGTTTTCCGGCTTTTTGAGTGACTTCGAAATTTCTGGAATGGAATCGAGTAGAACCCCTGCACGGAAAAGATAGACTAACTAGTAAGCAAAAATTCTAGTTAAATACTAGTATTTTGAAGACGAAATCAATCTAGTTTTTTCTAAAGCAGTATTATACTAGTATTTAAAGGACAAAAATATACTAGTTTGTCATAGACTAAAATTAGACTAGTTTTTTTGGTAAAATCTGGACTAGTTTACAAAAAAAAAAATTCTAGTATATGAACTAGTATTTTGCCGATAAATTGATACCAGTTTGTCGTTTTGTAACAAAAAGTTGTACTCATAAGTAACTAGAAGCTCACATCACACATTATTAGACTTTCTACACTACAACAACAATAACCACATATTATTGTTCAATAATTAAACTTCAAATACATAGATCGATATCTGATACACTTCATGGAAAGAAATAGTGTACCAAATTTCTGGTAAAACACTTATGATTGCTTTTCATTCAAATTAGTTGGTATCTGGTCAACTACCCGTGAAAGGAGGTTTTCAGCACCATTCTCAAATCTACCTGAATACATACACAAAATTTCATTAAAATCGGTTCAACCATTTGGAATGTCTGAGGTGAACTAGTTATCAACTGGTATGAAACAACCAGTATTTTAACTGGTATATATGGCGGCCGCGGTAGCCGAGTGGTTAACATTGCGTATTGCCATTCGGGTTCAAATCCTGATGCGACCAACATTCAAAAAATTTAAGAAAATTAATTTTAATAAAAAAATTAAGTTAAATTTTCTAAATGCGGTCGGCCCTCGGCAGAGAATGACCACCCCTCCGAGTGTATTTCGGACATGTAATAAAGACTTCTCGTAAAAAAACCATCAGCTGTTCGAAGGCGGCTTAGTATTAACTGTAGGTCCCTCCATTTGTTGGAAAAATATCAACACGCAAAACCACAAATTGGAGTAGGAGCTCGGCATAAATTCGCTTCAGCGGTTACAAATCGCCAATTATATATGTATATATATATGAACTAGTATTAAACTGGTATGAAGCTGATGCATTAAATATCCAAACAAAGTTTTGATGAAGAAACAAAATTTTTTGTTTAAAATTTCAATCGTGGCTCGATAAAAAAGATATGTTGAGGTCCACAGTACTATTGACTATTGACCACACTGAAAGTATACCTATCTTCTGTTACTTTTAATTTCGTAAAAACTCAACAGCCCACCATAAAGGCTTAAATTATGTCAAAAAATGCAAACAGTCGCGAAAGAATACAAGCAGAATCGATACATACGTGTATGTAAGAAACTAACAAATACAACATATGTGAACCCAAAAGCTTTCTTCCAGGCTTACTAGATATGTACGTATGTCTGTATATTTGTATATGTAAATGAATGTTGCAGCAAAAATGACGAAACGAAGGTGGGCGTAATAACAAATAAAATGAATTTAATGTCACAGCAAGGATGTGACAACTCCCGCCGAGTCAAAGTAGTCAGGATATTGACTATAGAAATATGTACATATATGTATGTATATGTAAGGAAAAATGCAAAGCCATTGAGACGCTGTTGACAATTTGAAGCGTTTTGTTCATGCCACATCAAGGAAGCAGAAGCAATACGCATTCGCGATTACAATGAACTACCGTCGCTACCGTCTCACATGCATATATGTATGTATGAAGACATACATATTTAGGGAAATTGAAAAATTTCCAAACGATAAAATTTTATAATACCAAAAGGAGCAGGCGTCAAAAGTAAGAATGCGAAAGCGAACAATTTCAAGTCAAACCTACATACATACGTGTTTGTATATAAATATGTGCCAACACACTTGGCTTGTAGCGATGTAAAGGGTAAACTAACGCGCACCAGACATAGCAATTTTGGCGGCAGCCACGATAGCAAGGACAACGAACGCCAATACTTTTAGTGACTGCGGCAATTAAATGCCAAAAAACCAAAAACCGAAAAGCGAAAACCAAAGTGCAAATGCGTTTATGTCATTCATTGCTTGGGGAAGGGAATGTCGGAAGACAATGCCATCAAGTGTCATCAAAGGATACGCTCGCAGCTGAGTGGAGTTGAGTCGAGCAGTGCGCAGACACTAGCAAATCACTTACCCGAGCGCACATAAATACAAG
>JAWMAG010000065.1:9510000-9565000 GCA_037013455.1 Ceratitis rosa
TCTTGAATTATATTTATGTATTTTTGTTTTGTTTCGTCTTCTACACTTCAACTCTTCTACTACTGCTTCAATGCTCCACAATTAACGCGTTGAGGTTTGTGAAAAATTATTGCCACTGCCAATTGCGGTTGTTTGCGGCATACACATACATGCATGTATACAAATGTACATTTGTATATAGGTATGTATATACGCACCTGTATCTTTAATTAAATTAATGCACCACCTGTGGCTTAGTTACTACACACCATTTCACACTCATCTCTATGCAATTGTACATGTGTATGATGTGCATGTGTGTGTGTGCGCGTATGTAACTGTTTGGCAATACGTATGTATGTGTGCAGGTGTAAGACAATAAAAAACCATGCGCAATTTAAATTAATTTGAATTTTCAATTTTTTATGTAAAGCTTTTGCGATTTGTCAGCCTTAAAGTGTACACTCGAGCCTAATGCAATTTTTGCTGGGCTACAATTGTTGTTGCAGGGAATTCAAGAAAACTCTTTTGCTTCATATGAAATTAGGTCTTTCATTTATTTGTTGTTTTTGTATATCCGTTCATCAAACAGGAAGTCATAAAAGCCTGAGATTTAAAGTTGTTAAATGAATGGAATTATATATCTACACATGAGTAACAAAAGACTTGTTGTTTTTGTATGTGAACAACGGTACTTTCTTTTATTATATTAATGCAATTTATTTCAGGAAGTATTGAGACACTTCAGGCCAATTAATTCCTCTCCAGTTTTCTATTATATTTATCAGCTTTTTAAGGATCAAGTAGTATTTTTTGGAGAGAAAATGATCTCTTCTTAAGATTAAGACATGCTATACCTATAGACTGATGTTCCCGGCAATGGTTAGAGTAAAAAAGCAAGGAATTGTCTCGATACTGAGTTCACAAGTGACTCATCAGCAGACCTTAAAAGCCATTCATAGAAGGTTCTTTAGCACTTTCAAGCCTTTTCTGCTTGTGTATGATGTGAACCTCTCCTCAGTCATAGTCCTTTCGTTGGTTGAACTGGAAAACACAGCAAAAGCACTGAGCTCAGGTATCACTTTCGGTGTCTGCTTATGGAATTCTGCTTAAAATCGTTCCTTTTGTGCCTTCTTAGAGTGCACTCGATGTCAGAGAAGCTAATGACTGACCGATCTAGTGGGAAAATCTTTGTGCCTACGAAAGGTCCGATTTATGTAGTAAGCTGAGTTGAAGAAGTTCATGATTTTTGTCACTTTCGGCGTCATTCGTAATTATGAATATTTTTTTTTTTATTTACCTTCCACCTAAGATACAGCTGCATCAAAAGTTGTTATAAATAAATTCAATGCTCTCATTTACATATGTAGGTATGTATGTACATATGTACATACAAGTTTATGTAAATACAAAGCAAAATCTTCCGTCAACAGCGTCTTCATTCTTTTGAACTAATCTGGAAGTAAATATCGCAGTCACGTTGCGCAGCAAAAGCGAAGCAAACTCCAATAAATAACAAAAAAAACAAAAAAAAATATTACAACAAAAAAATGATGTTCTTGTTAATGCTGTCACGGCGCGACATTTATGAAAAATATTTATATACATACATACATATATACACATATGTTTATATAATATATACACATGTGTTTGTTGGCGACAATTTTCAAGCAACTTTTGGGGCGCGTCAACCAGCATTAGGGCCGCCCAATTCAACAGTAGATGCGGAGCGCTCACCTCATAGGCGCAGGTAACGCAAAACTCCACTGCTTTGCTTCCGCTACAGCCAACTACAGGTCAATGCTAGCGCGCTAGTGGAGTGTTAAATGGCCTTTTTAATTTTATTTTCATTTAAATTTTTAATTTTTTTATTTTTTTGTTTCTTTTTTCCACTTGGTATCCTCTTCTTTTCTCACTTTTTTCCCAATTATTTTCATATTTTCCATTTTTTGTAACAGCAAAAGTCATAAACTTAATTGTGAATTTGTACAGATATACATATTTATGTAGCACATATGTACATACATACGAGTATATACGCATGTATTTTCTCATAAGTTTGCAACAAGTTTGTAGTTGAGTCTTTGCAATTATAGCCACAAATGTAAAGTTGAAGTCGAGGAAGACTATCTACATACTATACATATATGTACATACTTTGTCGCGTTCAACCATTAACCAAAACAACAAAAAATGTAAAAATATAGAGGAAAACCATAATCATATGTAATCGTAAAAAATCAGAGCTCGTTAAGTTAGCAAAGTAGCAAAGCAGAGAAATTAAAAAAAATAGTTTAATATAAAATGGAAAAAATAATAAAGCAACAAAATATTAAACTTATTTCCCACAGCGCGCCAATCAAAAGCCACCGGTGATTGTATGTAAATAAGCAAAGTGAATGCGCATGTGAAAGAGATGGCGATAATGCGCGCACAAAGAGGACAGCAGTAAATATTAATCATATACCTATGTATGTGCACATGCGCAAAGCATTTTAATACCTAAGCTTGATAGTTTGTTATGTTTTCTTATGTCCTTTCAAAAAAGTTATTTTATTGCTTTTTTTTCTTTAATTATTTAATTTTCGTACTTATTTTAATACATTTTATTTTGCTTTGTTTTATTTTAATTTATTTTACTTTCTTTATTTTATTTTATTTTATTTTACTTTATTTTATTTTATTTTATTTTATTTTATTTTATTTTATTTTATTTTATTTTATTTTATTTTATTTTATTTTATTTTATTTTATTTTATTTTATTTTATTTTATTTTATTTTATTTTATTTTATTTTATTTTATTTTATTTTATTTTATTTTATTTTATTTTATTTTATTTTATTTTATTTTATTTTATTTTATTTTATTTTATTTCATTTTATTTTATTTTATTTTATTTTAGCTTGTTTTATTTTATTTTATTTTATTTTATTTTAGCTTGTTTTATTTTATTTTATTTTATTTTAAATTTTTTTATTTTATTTTATTTTATTTTATTTTATTTTATTTTATATTATTTTATTTTATTTTATTTTATTTCATTTTATTTTATTTTATTTTATTTTATTTTATTTTATTTTATTTTATTTTATTTTATTTTATTTTATTTTATTTTATTTTATTTTATTTTATTTTATTTTATTTTATTTTTTTTTATTTTAATTTATTTATTTTATTATTTTTTTTTTCTTAATTTATTTTATGTATTTTATTTTATTTTATTTTGTTTTATATTATTCTATTATTATTATTTTTATTTTATTATTATTATTTTATTTTACTTTATATTAATTTATTTTGTTTTATTTTATTTCACTTTATTTTATTTTATTTTGTTTAATTTTATTTAATTCCTTATATTTTATTTTATTTTATTTCATTTTTTTGGTTATCTTTTTTTGTTTTATTTTATTTTTTTATTTTGTTTAATTTTATTTTATTTCATTATATTTTATTTTATTTTTATTTTTTTATTTTTTTTTAAATTATATTTTTTTTTTATTTTTTATTTTATTTTATTTTATTTAAATTGTTTTATTTTATTTTAGTTTGTTTTATTTTTTTATTTGAATTTAACTTATTTTATTTTATTTATTTTTTTCTTAATTTATTTTATTTTAATTTTTATTTTTATTATTTTTTATTTTATTATTTTATTATTATTATTTTATTTTACTTTATATTACTTCATTTTGATTTATTTCATTTTATTTCATTTATTTATTTTATTTATTTTTTTTGTTTTATTTTATTTTTTTTTTTTATTTTATTTTAATTTATTTTATTTTATTTTAAATTATACTATTTTTTTATTTTATTTTTTAATTTTATTTATTTTTATTTTATTTCATTATTTATTTATTTATATTTATTATATTTATTTATTTTATTTTATTTTATTTTATGTTATTTTATTTTTTTTTAAATTATTTTATTTTAGCTCTTTTACCGATCGTTTTTATCTCCTTCAGAAGAACATTGATAGAGTTCTCTTCTTATAGCGTTCAATAGATCATTGTACTCGCTCAAATAATCAAGATACTTTTTTCCCAACTAATGGAGCAGTTAGACCATAGCAAGCTGCATCCAAATTTATGATAAATGAAGTTCTCTGTACCTGTATCACTCCCCTCCAAGTAAACAGCGCTGCCACTACAAAAAACCTGTTCCATTCGTGATAATAATTAGAAAATGCTACTTTTAACAGGATCAGGTGCACTGGCTACTGTATATACACATACAAAATTGTTACTAAGGATGTATAAGTGACGGTTAGCGCGTGCTAAGGGAGTGTTTGAGCAGAATCTAATAGTGAAAGCTAATAATTACTATTATTATAAAATCATAGAAATTTCCCAGGTTTGTGTTGAGTGTTGGGCACTGCAGCTGCTGTAAGGGAGTTGATAGATAAAATTAGAATTTGTAATAAAATTTTACATCGAACAGGTGAAAAGCGTAATGATCGGCGTCTCGTATTATGATTAGTAACTGGAGAAATTAGTGAAAAAATATTTACAGCTGCAGGAAAGGGACGCATTTACATGTAGGCAGAAAACATTGTATGAAAGAAAATAAATTATAGAATTATGCAGCCTCTGTAAGCCTGGTTATTGCTTCGGAAAAAATATTAAAATTTTACAATTTTTTTTATTTTATTTTATACTATTTAATTTTAATTTCTTGAATATTATTGTTAAACTATTTCTGTTCGTTTAATTATCTTATTATTTTTCAATATTATTTTAATTTTGCTTTACTTTATTAAATTTTATCATTACTTTATTCTTATATATTTTATTTTGCTTTTTAATTTTTTTGGCTATATTTTATTTAGTTGTATTTAATTTTACCTTATATAGGTATTGTTTACGTGTGCAACCCTGGGCAGCAGCCAAAGCTTCTACCTGGAGATGTCGCTGCTGTCTTTTGTTCCTATCTGGGTGACTCTTCAAATTTATGGGAAGAGTCCAGTTAGGCCCGTTAGTCCCGTTTAGGATTTCCACCTTATGTGGAAATCTTTAAAAGGCCAAGGTTGCCGGCCTTGGCCCCTTCTTTTGAAAATAGCAGCCACAGCAGCAACATCTCAGGTGAGTCTGGTATTTTACTCTTTTTATGTAACTTTCTCAAAATATATTTTTCCATTAAATAAATGACTTTATTTAATTAAAATAATAATACAAACTTTTATTGAGAGCTTGGCGACAGGCAAGTAGTTCTTTTTTTTAGCTTTCTGTAGGACCGGCACCTCCCCCGATCCCCGTTGCCGGAATTCACGAGGAATTCCGGCCCCTAATCAACCCCGGCACGAAACAGGTATTATATTATTTTATTTTCTTTTATTTTAATCTAAATGAATTTTTTTATTTTGTTTTCTCTTATTATATTTTTTTTTAATTTTTTATTTTATTTTATTTTACTTTTTTGATTTGCTTTATTTTATTTCATTTTATTTATATATATATTTTTTAATATATGATATTTATTTTATTTTTTTCAAAATATTTTGAGTTATTTCACTTAAGTTCATTTTATTTTATATTATTTTATTTCATTTATTTATCTCAATATATTTTATTTCATTTTTTTATTATATTTAATTTATTTTATATGAATTTATTATATTTCATTTTATTTTATTTTTTTATATATTGTACTTTATTTTAATTAATTTCAAATCATTTTCATTTATTTCACTTTATTTTATTTTATTTCATATTATTTTATTTTATTTTTTTAATTTTTTCTATTGTGTTTTATTTATTTTATCTCAATTTATTTTATTTCATCTTATTTCATTTTATTCTATTTAATTTATTTTATTTTACATTATTTTATTTTATTTTGATTTATTTTATTTTATTTTGTTTTATTTTATTTTACATTATTTTATTTATTTTAATTTATTTTATTTTATTTTATTTTATTTTATTTTATTTTATTTTATTTTATTTTATTTTATTTTATTTTATTTTATTTTATTTTATTTTATTTTATTTTATTTTATTTTATTTTATTTTTTTATTGTGTTTTATTTATTTTATCTCAATTTATTTTATTTCATCTTATTTCATTTTATTCTATTTAATTTATTTTATTTTACATTATTTTATTTTATTTTATTTTATATTTCTATTTAATTAATTCTATATAATTAATTTTAATTAATTTTATTTTTTTTTTTATTTTTTGTATTTTAACTTATTTTATTTCATATTATTTTATTTTATTTTGTTTTATTTTATTTTACATTATTTTATTTTATTTTAATTTATTTTATTTTATTTTATTTTATTTAAATTTTTTTTATTTTATTTTATTTTATTTTTTTTTTATTTTTTTTATTGTGTTTTATTTATTTTATCTCAATTTATTTAATTTCATCTTATTTCATTTTATTCTATTTAATTTATTTTATTTTACATTATTTTATTTTATTTTATTTTATATTTCTATTTAATTAATTCTATATAATTAATTTTATTTTTTTTTTATTTTTTGTTTTTAACTTATTTTATTTCATATTATTTTATTTTATTTCATTTTGTATTATTTTAATTTGTTTTTATTTTATTTTATTTTATTTTTACCTTATATTTTATTTTATTTTTTTTTGTTTTTTTTTCACTTTTCGTTTCCTTATACATATGTATGTACTCGTATGTTTTGGTATATTTCGTATTAAAAAAAATCTCCCCTTGCAATTTCATTCCATCAGTAAACCAACAACAACACACAGACCACTCGCCAACTATTCAAACATGCGAAAAACACATAACCGCAATTATGGTTTTCAATATTATTAATGATAGTCGAAACTCAATAAATGCAAGCTAAATGAATGAATGAATGAGCGAAGACCCGAGTCGGCAGACTGCAGGGAAGACCGACCACAAGTGAGTGTGCATTTGTGCATTGCAGAAAGGGGTCAAGCGAAAATTGACCACAGACAACAAACACGCAATTCGGTGGCTCAACTGCAGCAGGCCTACTTAACATTTCTGTATGTAGATAGAGTTTGTGTGCGTGTGTGCGGATGACCCTTTGGCGAAACACAGTCGACTGTTTGGCTGAATGACTAGACTGATGTGGCATGCAACAAGCATTGTTTAACAGTGTAACAGTGTTACTTCTGGGGCATTTAACTAAGCGATGGTTGCGACTATTGAACGATTATTTTTAACGTTATCAGTGCTAACGAATCTTTACGAATATTCAATTCATGCAACATTACAACAACTGTAACATTTCTCTTATTTTTTTTTTAAATAAAATAACGATAGAGGGTAACGATAATGGCAATAACTATTCGATTGCAACGCGATTGGAGGGCGAAAATTGTAATTATGTGGCATGTTTCTGCAGCGTTATACGTGTATTCATGCAACAGAGTGAAAAGAATGTGTCGGAAAGTAAAAATAATTTGAATTAGACTAAAAAAGGAGAGTGCAATTAGCTTTTTAAATGAAAAGACTGAATGAAGCAGAGGGACACTTATTAATTATTATTTTAAATATATTTGAAATTAAAATATTTTACTCTTTAAAAAATTCTGATATCTAAAAAAATTTAAAAATTCAATAATGTCGAGTTTTCATAAATTTTGAAAGAAAAAATTTAGTGTTTAAAAATTTTGAAAAGTTCAAACATTTTATTTTATTCTTCCCAACCTTTTGCCCAAACAATTCAGCATTTTTTATTTCAAATTTGCGTTTTCTGTGTTGTCTAGTTTGAGGTTAATTCGAAATTTCCCTATTTTAAAATTTTTAAAATTGCGCTTCCTGTCATTGCTTTCTACTCGCCGAAAGATAAGACAACTTGTTGGCATGTTCGGCAGCCTGTTAATTACGTCAGCGGTGGTGTTTGCGGTTGGCTTTTTGGACGGACAACATTGAAAATTTTGTTCAATTGAGAAATTAGGGTTGATTGTTTTTATATTTAAGGGGTTGGTATTCTACGAATTATTTAATTTAAAATAATTCAATAATATCTTGAAATTGTGGTCGAGGGGGAAGAAGCTTTTTCTTAAATCAATGATTTTGCTTTACTAAACTCAAATTCATTATTTATTTCAGAAAATTTCGTGATTATCTCCTTAAAAAAATTTAAATATTCAACCCACTTGATGTTGATCCTCGAATTTTTCAACTAAAAAATGTCTGTTGTAAAATACTTAACAACCAATTAACGTGGTCAATGCACCGAAAAGATCAACAGACAAGATGACAACACTAAATACCAAATAGAGAGAATATATCAAAGAGTCATGATAACAACTCGATCGGCAGTTTTACATTTCCTTTTTTTCCGTCAGCGAACAGCTAGTGTTAATGAGGCGGGTGCTAAAGCGACTAAAAGCAAAAACGAAATAGGAATGACTCAGGTCGATATTATTAATCAATAAGTAGAAAGCAGGTGTAATAATATTTTGTATAGAAGAGAGCTATGTATGAGAAAGACAAAATAAGAGGGCATTTTCAGGGAGTCAAAAGGGGAGAAATGAAATATTATATTGTGGAAATAAACGGAAACAAGGAGCGAAAAGAACGTTATAAATAAAAAATGGAGAGAAGAGGAAACTGTAGGAAAAATAAACTTTTAAAATATAGCAAGAGAGAAAGAGGTAAATAAAATTTTATGAGAGAAAAGGAAAGATAAAAAAGTTATTATGAAATGAAAAATAAGGGCAAAAAAGAAAAAAAAATTCGTCTCTATTGGGGTGCGCCTGCGTGTGCGCATGCTAAATCAATCAAATGAAAATGCATAAAAATTGCAGTAATACAAAATTTATAGATTACTAAAAATGCCGTTGCACGTTGCTTGCAGTTGGCGGTTGCGGTGGTGGCCACAAGAACACATACAAAATTCAATTAAAAAAAGCAAAAGAAATTAAATACACAAGAATCCAGAGTCACTGAAGTAGTAACTTCTCACAAAAAAAAACCAAAAAAAAAAAAGAAAACAAAAAAATTCCCTCACTCACTCACTCAGCAAAGGCAGGAGGGTGAGCTACTTACTAGTTTGCGGCAGCCGCACTTTTCAAAGTCATCAATTTTAATCGCAATTCCACTGTCGAATGGAAATATAGCGATAATCAAGTAAAATATATATAAATATACATATATGTATGTATACATAAATTGAGAAGAAACACTCCTGCAAGGGGTGGAAAACTCAGCTACAGGTGTGCGCATGCGCGACGCGTCTTAGCGCATATAGGTACAAGCTGCGCGGTTAATTTGAGCGCGCGCGTAATTAGGCCGTTGCCATGCGGGTCAAGAGCAGTTGATATAAGTATTGTATATACATATGTAAATGCATGTACACGCAGGTGTTTGCTGCACTACTTATGAGGGTGCTCAGTCAGATCGAAGAACATACATACCTATAAGCACTACAAGTGCGCCGGCAAGGTGGTGACTCTGTTGTTGTTGTTGTTATTGATCGCCAGGCAATTTGCCTTTTCTGTCTTGGACTACAAAGTAACTCTATAGTAGATATATACGGAGTCCAATAACTGCAAGTTGTGTCTAATCATTGTTGTTGGATGTGTTGGAAAATTTATTCTAATTGATATCTTCGTTGACTTTTTTCTAGTTATTTTATTTTTTTTTTTTTTTTTGTAATAAAAGACTTTGATGTCATTTTCTAACATTTATTGCTACGTAGATCAATACCCTTGGCATGAGTTGTAAAAATGTCCCCAATTTCTTGTGGTCTAATAGAGTTGTTAGCGCGTTTTGTGGCAGCTGTCAATATTTTTCACTTTAGATGGCGAAACGAGCTTGCGTTCGGATTTTCATTTCGTTTTTGGACCTGGAAATGAGTCTTAGATGAGTAGTTCTATGAAAGTTGCAAAGCTGAAGCTTAGCTAGGGTAAAATTAAAGTAAGAGACATTAAATAAATTCATTCAGAGAACACACAATTGCTGAACAAACTACTGGAAACTATTAATCGAATCAAGAGGAAACTAGGTTAGTATAAGAAGCTCTCCTCTTTGGACTTTAGCTTTAACATGTAGGTAGCAATCGGATGGGAACTTCTTAGGACTCTGATCATTAGCGAGAGCTGTGGTTCTTTACCTTCTTTTAAGGTACCAATCGGATGAGAACCTCCCTCTGCAAACCTTCATTATGACTTATGCGAACCCTTGTCATGAGGTAGGAGACAATCGATTGGGAACATTTTAGAACCTTTAACAAGAGCGATACCTGTGACACTCTATCTTCCGTTATAGGTACCAATCGGATAGGGATTTCTTAGAACTCTGATCATGAGCAGGAAGAATGGCTCTCTAGCTTCCGTCATAGGTATCAATCAAATAGGGAATCCTGCGATCCCTCGTCATGAGCTGTTAATCTGTACCTTGAGTCATAGGTACTAAACCGATGGGGATTTAAAACTGTCGCCATAAGAGCTATAACTCAGGACTCCGTAGCTATCCTATCGTAAAAAGTCGCCCCAAAATCCTCAAATCGCTATCTCGCGACTATCGAGAGACAGAAGAAGAAACTACAAGTCTATCAAACCAACGTCTTAAGATTGATATCTACTATTCACCAATGTGTAGAGCAACTATGCCGGTAGGATATCACTGTAAGGGCCACCTAGAAGGCCCTAGATACATCAAATAGGGACTTAAAGGACTTTTTTCATATAACAGAACCTCTGGACAGAACGACATACCGGCAAACCCTAAGCGCCTTTCATAGTGAGTTCGTCAACACCTTTAAAAACTCTCTTCCCGTGAATGTCGTGTTCGGAAACCAACCACCATCCAAAGCAGACAAAGGTCACAAACTACGTCGCGAGACCCCTATAGTACCAGCGCAATAAAGGTATGGGTACTGAAGTGGACTCAACTCGACTATCAGAGTAAAGGCTAATCTCCTCAGACGTAGCGACATTGTGAAGAAGTGGAACTATCACGACCTCAACCCCACTCTGGCGACTTTAACCCCACTTTGACGACCTTAACCCTACTCTGATGACCTTAACCCCACTCTGGCGACCTTAACACCACTCAGACGACTTTAACCCCATTCTGGCGACCTTAACCCCATTCTGGCGACCTTAACCCCACTCTGACAACTTTAACCCCACTCTGACGACCATAACCCCACTCTGGCGACCTTAGCCCTACTCTGCCGACCTTAACCCCACTCTAGCGACCTGAACCCCACTCTGGCGACCTTAACCCTACTCCGACGACCTTAACCCCACTCTGGCAATCTTAACCCCACTATAGCGATCTGATACTGTGGTCCGCTATCGGTTTACTCTCGAGTGTTAAAAAAAAAAAAAGTTTTTAAGAATCCGTTTCCGAGACATAGAAAGCATATATTCGAGCTCTTGTAGAATCCTTTGCGTATATAGATCTAAAGACCTTCCAGCGTCCTTAAGGAACTCAAACCAAGCCATCCAAATATTCCAATACTAACGCTTTCTGTCAAAAAAAGTTTAACCTCGATAGCTTTTACTTCTTTGAAGCAAGCACTGAAGCCTTTTAAGGTTCCCCTAGTCATTGTAGTTTATGTATACACAAGCGAAATAGTTGAGGAAGTTGACGTAACGATCTGTATAAGTGTGATATAGACTCTATTTGGCTGGATCTACTCATCTTGCTCAGTGTGGGCAGATATATTTGATATATTTACCAAGAAAAGCCTTCCTCTGACCAGCCCAATATCTACCAATTACCACTAGGCACTTTTTTTCGATGCGCTCATCGCTATGACATTTTTGGAACACTTTTCTGACTTCGGGCCCACCGAGATTGGACTCTGTATGCTCTCTCCCTTTACTGCTTCATCACTCGGGCACACAGTGAGGTGAGAGAGATACACGCTTGATATACGCTATCTGTAACCCCACAAATCGGGCCCTGTTGCATTTTAATTACGCCTTTAGTCTAATTATAATTTAAATGTAAACAAAAAAAACTAACAATTTACCACAAGTACCACACATTGCATGCCACACATCAATGAACACCGCGCCACCACCGATGAACGCCACCGCGCTAATGTGTGATATTCAATGTTCCGCGACCAAAAGCAAACACAATTGAATTATAACAGTTTTGTTTAGTTTTAAATTTTTTTTTTATTTATTTCCTATTTTTGTTTCTGTTTCAACAGACCCCAGGTCTCCCTTTCTCTCTCTCTCTCTCTCTCTCTCAGTTGCTGTTTAGTTTTATTTTTCTTCAACAATAAAAAATTTAATTCTTATTATGCGATCAAACAGACATCGAAACAATTAAAATTTTGATACATACATACATACATACATACATATACACATATACACAAAAATACCCACCATGCGTATATATGTTTGTAGCCAGCATTAGCAGCGATTGTCAGTCTCATCGGTACTGGAGATGTTAATTCAAACCGTTGTAAACGAAATCGAATTCAATCAGAATAACTCACTTTTCGGATCCCCTGTCAAGTGGTGTACTTATACGGAAAACGGAACCTATTGACATTTATGGCGGTCTTTAATTATACCTCCTGCCACCGTTGTCGGAGCTTTAACTTTTTACAGCTCAAACCTTGATAGATATGTCAAAGCAAGTATAGAAGTAATTTTCGACTCTCCATCTTCAGACCGAGTTCGGAATAGAGGGATAGAAAAAATGGCCCAACTTAGCTTGGTTGAAACTAAGTTTAATGGGTTCCATATGTGTGTGAAAGTAGTTATAAAACTATTGCTACACAGAGTAGAGTACTGGGAGTCACATTTGACAGCCTGCACTCGAGAGCCACAATAGAATACTCAAAGTGCTAACCGACAGAACCTACAAAGGAATTGGCCGGAAAGCAATTGCTGGTCTAGTAATTTATATTCAGATGCTGTCGCAGGGAACACCCGAATAGGCATTTTATTGAGGCTGAACCTCCACCCAGGTGCAACAGAAAGGGAGTACTAGACTTAAAGAACACTATCCAGCAACACGTTTAACAATCGTTGAACAGGACGGCGTACAAATAGGTACTGAACCCCACTCACCAGAAGTCAGTCAACACCTTCAAAAGCTCCCTTTCCGTGAATGATGTACTCGGAGTAAAATCTCCACCCATAGCAGATGAAGAGTTCGAGCTGCCTTGAGAAACCCGCGTAATACTGGCGCAACTTAGGTCTGGATAATGTAGCAAGTTAAACTCCTACTTATCCCGAATCGACCCCAAGATACCCAACGTATGTCCTGCATGTAGAGAGTCTCCGCACTCTTTACATGGCCCCTGATACCAACACATGTAACCCCCCTCTCCCACTGGTTCGAACCCGCCGAAACAACTCGTCTCCTGGGCCTCCCGTTAGATGACCTCGGTGACTTAGATTAACTAGCCTCTCCCTTAGCATTATTAGTGAACTGCTACAACAACAACAATAACAGGAGTCGAGTTCAGAATGCCAAAGCTTTCCTACCCGTGCCAGAAGCTTTGATGCCAAGATAGCATTAATACAGTAGTACAGTAAGCACTTGAAGAAAAGACCAGTCACGGATTTATATATGTAGATCAGGTGAAGCTCCGTTCTCTTTGAGCCTAAGTCCCCTTAAACTTTCTACGTCCACGGCGAGCGAAGACCAAATCCCTGCAGTTTGAGAGTTCAAGAACTTACGCGATGAGGACGGCTTGTCCTAAGAGTGGAATACAATCCAATCGTTTTTTCGACAGTTGGGCCTTTATAGCTGAGCGAACTCAATCTGTAAAGCGGAACGAACCGGATCTTTATACAGCCAAGGACTATCACTTCAGCAATATTACCTAAGACTAGTCCGGGGAATACTTTTTGGGTTACAATAACAACAACAACAAGAAGAACGCATCAGTAATGCAGCCGTATGTGACGCTTTATACACTGCGAGAAACTCAGACCACACAGCAGTGATATACCTTCGAGCGGAGAGGAAATCACTGGTAAATCTTTCACAGCTCTTCGTACCAGCATCCTTCGGAAACGTGTTCGTAGCTACAACGCCGCCGCGCTAGTTGTCCGAAAACGCGTGATAGCTATTGGGGTCCAAGTGGTAAATAAGATAGCTCTTTCCTACCTCTGAAATCCATATCCCATTCACTTCTCAATCCCTCGGAAGAACACGTTTTTAAATTAATAGACGGTATTCCACTCTTCCGTTGGAATGCCGTTGAAGAAGTGCGGTATGTGAGCACGCGAGCATCGAATTTGGATGGAGAACCACACAATTTGCGTTATCCGAGGCTTCGAACCGGGGCTATCGAAGACGTCTCTATGTAACATTTTCACTGTTACCAAAATTAAGCAGAGTACGACTCTCTACATTGGTCAGACCTCAGATCTTTATATTTATTTTATGGTGAATATTATAAAGATCTGGATATGAAGTACTGCCGGAAGTATGAAACATTTGAGACCGAGCTCGGTATACCATTACATCTCTATAAGAGACAACTGGATCTGTAACAACAGTTCATTTAGCGAGTCAGTCACTCAGCCATCACTCACTTGATTATGCGATCACTAACTAATGTACATTCGAATGCAAATTTTTTTTTTGTTCCCCGCCACCATCGCCGCGTACACCTCTCATCGACACTTTCCCGCATAATTCCCTCAAAAAAAAAGAAAACTTTTATTGGTTCCATTCGATGATCATTCGAATGCGAAAGCGGAAGACCTTTGTTGACACAATGCAGACTTTTATGGCAGACGCGAACTGCCGATGGATAGGTAGTTAGTCAGTCAGACAGACAGTCAGTCAGTCAGTCACTTAGTTAACCAACCAACCAACCAGGCAACCAAGCGAGCAATCAACCAGCTGAAGCACCTTTCATTCGATCGCGTTCATTCAACCACATATTCACACAAAGTAATTTACATAATAAAAGTACTAAATAATGCATTAGTATGAATTTATTTGTATGTGTGATTGTTGACTTTATTCAATGCTGGTGGAAGCAAAAGTCGTTGGCATTGTTGTTGTATTGGTCGCTACTTAGCGACACCATTAGCGCCGCAATGTTTTTTTTTTTTTTATTTTTATTTTTTTTAATTTTTTTTCTTTTTATTTTTATACATTTTTTATTGTTTTTGTAAATTTAATAGTTGTTTTTGTTATTACTTTTGGCAACAGTTTTCACTTTGCTTTTGCACTCACTGCGCTGGTTGATCTACAATAGTACTACATCCGGCCACCAACAATTCAATGCAAGAACCACCAAAGAGCTAACCAACCGACCGAACAGCAACTGAATTGAACCGCAACGAACCGATGGCCGATCGTGCGACCGATCTTTCGCCAAGTTGCTGCTTCACACTTTCTATGGCCGCCGCTTGCTGTAACTAATATATACACTAACATATGTACATATGTGCGTGTGCCTGTGTGTCTGCTGTTGTTGGCTGTTGATTGATTTGGTTAGTTAAAGTATTTGTGTTTACGTTTTTATGGCCACACCAATGCATTTGGTGTGAAATTTCACACCGTTATGCCTAAATGATTTTGGTTGCCCTTTTCTTATGACCGAACTTACTCACTTCTATTTAAGAGTGTATATGTACATACGTACATACATACATTCATGTGTATTGATACTTTCAATGCATTAAGAAAATTTAAATATTTACACAAATGCTAAAAGGCAGGGGTGGATAGAGATCAATCACTTTAAGTTGGTAGAAAAGGAATTGATATACATATTCTGAACACGTGCTAATAATAAGAAATTATTGCATTGCTATATTACAAATAAAGCTTGGCAATATTTTATGTTTAGCAATAATTTGTGTTTAACGATATTTTTTAGTGAATTTTTACATTAAAAAAATTGTTAGCCATATTTTATGCTTAACCTTTTTTTATGTTAAGCTATATTTTTTGTTAAGCAAAATTTTATGTTAATGAAATTTTATATTTAAAAAAATCGTTAGCCATTTTTTAGGTTTAACCAATTTTTATGTTTAGCTACATTTTTTGCTAAGCCAAATTTTGTGTTAATAAAATTTTATATAAAACAAATTGTTAGCCATTTTATATGTTTAACCATTTTTTATGTTAAGCTATATTTTTTGTTAAGCAAAGTTTTATGTTTATGAAACTATAATTTAAAAAAATGTTTAGCCAATTTTTTTGTTTAACCATTTTTTATGTTTAGCTATATTTTTTGTTAAGCAAAATTTCATGTTGATAAAATTTTATATAAAAAAATTCTTAGCCATTTTTTCTGTTTAACCATTTTTTAAGTTTAGCTATATTTTTTGTTAAGCAAAATTTTATGTTGATAAAATTTTATGTAAAAAAAATTTTTAGCCATTTTTTATGTTCAGCTATATTTTTTGTTAAACAAAATTTTGTGTTAATAAAATTTTATATAAAAAAAATTGTTAGCCATTTTTTATGTTTAGTTATATTTTTTGTTTAGTAAAATTTTATGTTAATGAAATTTTTAGCAATATTTCATAAATGTACGCAAAAAATCTTTTATTGCCACTTTATATTTTGCAATATATTTTGATTTTGTAATATTCAATGTTAAGATTTGTATTTATTTAACTTAAAACCAAGTTTATGTTAAGCAACAAAGGTTTCTTATGAAAAATTATTTATATTAACATCTCTAACAACACCAACATTTTAAGCGAGAAATGAGGTCTAGTAAGAGTTAAATGCTACTGAATTTTAAAAACTTAAACGATTGATTAGATCCGCCGAGTTCTTCCTCTTAGTCACTTGGTAGCCGAAATCTCTGCTTTCTTAGTCACCTCTTTGAAGTGTTAGAAATAGGGAGGTATATACCTACAACGTTACGACCCAAATTGTATCCTCTAAAATATCTTAAGGCAAGAAAAGTATTATTACTTCCCCTCAAGTTTTGTAATAGTTCAGTATCATCTTCACACCGGAAACTCTGCTGGTTTAGTTTTGTTTTTCATTTATTTCCTACAACATGACTAAATCCCACTTGGAATAACTAAAATTAACAATATTCAAAACCAAACCAAATTACAAAGCGAAGAAAGTGTGAAATTGTCAAGTGAAGGTATATATTTAAGTATTTAAATATAAATTAAATCAAGCGTCCATGTGTGTGTAATCAAAATATTAAAAATACCCACTTATACACAAATATATATACATATATATATATTTTTTTTTCTCAAATAATAATTGCCAAGGTGGCACCACCAAAGTGACAAAACTCATTAAAACTAAATTATTTTCTTTTACACGCAAGTGACAATGTCAAATAGTAAATAAATAAATAAATAAAAAACGGAAGACTTTAAGGTGTTGTTGCCAGCGATTTCTTTTTGTGTGTAATTTGATTTGAAAAATTTTCCTATAGAAACAGGAAAACTGTTATTAATGAAAATTGGTGATAGTTGTCATAATATGTACATATGTATATGCATGGGTGAGAGTAGGTAATTGGAAGAAGACAGTTTTTAAAATCGTATTAAATTAAAGGAAACTACTTTTAGGGAAAGGCAGAGGGTATGCATGTAGAGCAATCAGAAGGGGAAATATACAAATGTGGGAAGTGGCACAGATATTCGCTGGTACAAGTCGAAGGCTCATTATTGTAAATTTTAAAGCTCAAAGTGTGAAAAGTAATAAATAATTATTAACTAAAGGAAACAAAGTAAAGAAAATAAAACTTTTTTAAAAAACGAAATTAAAAAAAATTAAAATAATTGGAATCAAATTAAGTTAAATTAATTTTCTAAAATTAAACTAAATTAAATAAAATAATTGCAAAAAAAAATTTAATTAAGTATAATAAAATAAAACAAAATAGATAAAGAAGTGAAGCAAGATTAAGTTAAATAACATAAAATAAAATAAATAAAAATTTAATTAAATTAATTTACTAAAATTAAACTAAAAAAAAAATAAAATAATCTAAAAAATTAAAAAAAAAAATAAAATAAAACAAAACAAATTAGAAAGATTCAAAACAAAATTAAGTTTAATAAAATAAGGTAGAATAAAAAATTAAAACTAAATTATATTAATTTTTAATCAATGGAAATTAATATTAAATTAATTTAAATAAAATAATATAAATTAATATAATAAAATATAATAAAATCGAATATATTAATATAAATTTAATAAATAAAACTAAATTAAATTACATGTAGAAAATAAAATAAAACCAAAAAAAAAAATGAATTAAAATTAAATGAAGTAAAGTAATATAGTAAATATTATCCACACCAAAGGGTATAAAAATATAAAACAAAACTTACAAAATTAATTTTAAATAAAGTAAAACAAACTTTTATAAAGTAAGGCTAAAATAAAGTTAAACTCAAAATAGAAAACGTAAATATAAAAGTGTTAAACTAAAAATAAAATAATTTAATATAATATATAGTAACAAAAAAATAAAATAATAAAAATAGTAAAATAAAAATAAGAAAATAATATAAGATAATATAAAATTAAATAAAAACAAACTAAAACTAAATAAAAAATTAAATAAAAAAAAAAAATTAAACTAAATTAAATGGAATAAAATAAAATTAAATTAAGTAATACACAAAAACCAAATTAATTTAAATAAGAAAAAAAATCAGGGAAATAAAATTTAAAAAATTAATTAAATGTAATAGAATTAGTTTCAATTAAATTAAATTAAATAAAAAAATAAAATGAATTATTATCAAATAAAATGAAATTAACCAAAAAAATAGAAATAAAATAATATTAAAGTAATAAAACGAAACAAAGTAAACTAAAACAAAATAAAATTAAATTAAACTAAATTATATTTTTTCCTTATCTACTTTATTATATTGTATTTGATTTTATTAAGTATAATTTTCTTTTATTTTAATTTAATATATTTAATTTAATTATATATAAATTTAAATATTTAATTAAAGTGAACAAATACTTTATAATTAAGAAAATAAAATAAGTTAAAACAAAATAATAATAATTAACTGAAAACTGGATGAAAAAAATCTTAAAATAAAATAAAATAAAATATAGTCAAAAATTTTCCCAGACACAAGCCTTGTGTACATATCATTCCACAAAATGTCAGATCTCCGATTCTTTATTTAATACGAATACGCAACGGCATCGAAGAGTCATGCAACCTGTCATGCGGCGTGAAAAGCGTTGAGGCGTAACCAAAGCCAAGAAGCGCCACGCCATCCAAACTAAAGACTTAAGCAACGAACGCGCTTTTGTTACATTTACCATAATTGGGTACGACGAACTTAGAGCAACACAATACACCGAAAGAACCAGAATTTGTACGAATGTTAACTATTTAGGTAGGTACGTATGTATGTATGTTTTCTTTTCAAATTATACAAACATGTACTTAAGCTGATGTACAAATTCTTACTACTACAATTACGCTTATGGTTGATAGGTTTGGTTTTTTTTTTTTGGTTTTGAATTTTATTAAAAAGCAGTATTTTATAATCTATATATACATAAGTATTTTATAAGCGCTATAATGGTTGTTACACATACATATACACATACATAGCTATATATGTATATGCATATATATTTTTTAATTTAATGTCTTTTGCGCACTTCCGCCGCGCAACAGACAGAAAGTGTACCTAAATATATTTGTATATACATGTATACATACATACGTGTATTTATATATATTTGTAAGCTCTCAGGTATGTGCTACGCATTCACATTGCCTGCCACTGTACGCAATTAGTGTTTTTCTTTTTCTCAATTGAATTTATATTGCGCAAAAGCACGACATTACAAGTGTTGTTTATGCATACACACACACATGCATTCACGTAAATACTCGTATACCTAGGTATGATTCGTTTCAGCTTCATTCACCGTCAAAGTGTGGCGTGTCGATATGTGAAAAAATGCCGCGTATGATAGGAAGCAATCAGATAAGACCAGGGCGGAAAAATGTAGCAAGTGCGTTACACTTGGATGGGTTGGGTGTCGTGGATAAGTAAAACAAAAAAAAAAAATGAAAAATAAAATAAAATCAAAATTATTAAGAGAAATATACAAATCTTGGAATTGTGTTGAAGAATAAAGTCTCTCTTGAAAGTTGAGCATCAGTTGTTCCCAGCTTTAGAAAGTGTTTATTCTTCTGTTGTATGAGTGGGCTTTGGTATGTTAAAATTTCACTGGTCTAAATTTAATAATTTAAACAAAATTGTTAATCAAAATTGATATTGAAATTCTTTATTTAGACATTTTTGGCCCATTTGTGGTAGAATCCGATACCGACATTAGTTCCCTGGGTTGTGCGACAGTCCCTAATCATATATCGTTGACTTTCTACTTAGTTTTCATAGTGGTTGACTTGAAAAGTAGTTCACATTTCTTGATAAAGTTTAAGATATCAGCTGCTTAGCCATTACCGATGTCGGATCTCAATGTAGTGTGACCGAAAAACTGATTTGAACTTTGTGTAAAATCTTCTGGCTCTCTCAGAACTATGTATAGTTGGCGCTTTGTAACCGCTGAAGATTTTTTCGGCTGAGCCTGATATATGTAGCTGTTCGTAACACCTTCCTCCGAGCTCCACTCGTTTCCCTTGTTCCGCACTTCGAAAACCTCCCAAACGGAAGGAAATTGTAAAAAAAAATATATCGTATTTATATTCGCGTTCATATTTATATTCCTATTTATATTCGTATTCGTATTTACATTCGTACGAATATTCCTATTCATATTCGTGTACATTTTCGTGTTCGCACTCGCATTCGTATTCGCATTCGTATTCCTATTGGCGTTCGTATTCATATTCGAGTATATTTTCGTGTTCGCATTCGTATTCGTATTTAATGTATTTAGATATATTCCTCTTCGTATTTATTATAAAGTTCGTATTTTTATTCACATTTGTATTAGCATTCATTTCGTATTCGTATCCGTATTTATGTATATTCGTATTCCCATCCGTATTGGTATTCGTATTGGTATTCGGATTCATATTAGTATTCATGTTCGATTATATTCTTGTGTTCGCATTCGTATTCGTAAACGTATTTAATCCACCTCCTCTTTGTATTTATCACAAAACTCGTATTTTCATTCGCATTTTTATAAGCATTCATTTTGTATTTGTATCCGCATATATATTCGTATTCGCATTGGTATTGGTATTCGTATTGGCGTTCTTATTCATATTCGTAGTCATATTCGTGTACATTTTCGAGTTCGCAATCGCATTCCCATTCGTATTCGTATTTAATGTATTATTTTTCTTCGTATTTATCATAAAGCTCGTACTTTTATTCGCATTTGTATTAGTATTCACTTCGTATTTTTACTCGCATTCGTATTCGAAATTTTTTCGTATTCCTATTAGCGTTCGAATTCATATCTACATTCGTATTCGTATTCATATTCGAGTATATTATCGTATTCGCACTCGCATTCGTATTCGCATTCGTTCATATTCGTATTTATGTTCTATTCTTTTTCGTATTTATTGTAAAACTTGTATTTGCACTCTTTTTCGTATTCGTATTCGTAGGCTGTATTAGCGTAGTTGGAATTACATTTTTTTTTTCAAAGAATAAAGAGATTAGAAAAATTAAAAAATATGGCAACGTTGTTAAATAAATTTTAGTTTTGTTTAATATTAATTAAATGTCAACCCTTTTTAAAATATGTATTGTACATTCTTATTGCTATTTTTTTATTTCATTTTATTAAAAGTAATATATTTTTATATATTTTAGATATCTGGCAACACTTTGAATTTAATTTTTTTCTAATCTTTATAACCGTTCACCATTTCTAACTGACTCCGACATCATATTCTCTCCCAGCTCTTCCCTTTTATGAAAGAATATTCTCTCATTCCTCTTATATTTCTTTAGTTACTCATTAACCTCAAACCGATCTGTCATATTTTTACCTTACATATTAACTTTTCGAATTTCACACACTTCATGTACCAAAGCATTGTAACTACAAGTATATACATACAAACAAACATATGTAAGTGCATATGTACATATGTATGTATTACAGTTTGGTCATAATAAATGCAGTCTTCCGTATTAACGAAAACCTCACTGTGTCGTCTGAAACTGATCAAATGGCAAAGATAGTCATACACCAATGACGAACATAACAACTTAGAAGAATGGGCGATTATAAGAATAAAAGTTAGTATGTATGTTTATATGTGTAATTGCATTGCTTAGTGGTAGTTTAGTGGTTGTGTTTAGTACATACATACGAGTATGTGAGAATTCTAAAAGAAAATAATATTAATGATCGAGAAGAATAGCAGATGTACCTAACTTTGTGAGTGCAATGCTTTGAAGTCATTCACAGGCTTTAAAAGTAAAGAAAGATCATTACAGTGAGTGCGTATATGCTGTTACTAGTTTTTGATAAAAATTTATTTAAATTTCGAACCTTTGAAATTCTTTACCTTTGTTTCACTCAGAGAGTGCTGGAAAACATTTGAAGTTCATTGGGACAAAATTTCTACGTCGGAAGGATCTAGAGGAGAGTGCATTACTCACACAGCGAAGCGTCTATGCTACGAGTTAAAGAGTATAATACTTTGCTGTGTAAGCACCCCAACAAGATTCTAATAGAAGCCGACCCTCCAACCAGGCACATCAGAAAGTTAGTACTTCACTTAAAGGACTGCATTCAACAACATGTACAAAAACCTCTGGACAGGACAGCGTACAGACGAGCACTTAATGCCATTCACCAACCGTCAGTTAATATCATCAAGAACTCTCTCCGTGTGAATGGCGTCCTCAGCGTCAAACCACCACCCATAGCAGACCAGCCGCGAGAGTCCCGCGTAATACTGTCGCAATTTAGGTCTGCATATTGTAGCAGTTTAAACTGATTCTTATCCAGACTAGACCACGACATGCCTAACGTATGTCCCGCATATAATAATTCCCCGCAAGACACTAACCTTCTCTTTACATGTCCCGTAAAACCAATCCAATTAACCCCACTCTCAGTTCGGTTCGAACCCGTCGAAACAACTCATTTCCTGGATCTCCCGTTAGATGACCTCGATGATTTAGACTAACTAGTATGTTTCTAAGCGGGGTTGGGGAGCCGCTACCATAACAACAACAACAACAACAACAACAACAACAACAACAACAACAACAACAACAACAACAACAACAACAACAACAACAACAACAACAACAACAACAACAACAACAACAACAACAACAACAACAACAACAAGAAGAAGAAGAAGAAGAAGAACAACAACAACAACAACAACAACAACAACAACAACAACAACAACAACAACAACAACAACAACAATAACAACGAATTGCGCGCTCTACACACCTACCACACCTATACACCTACCACCAGCTGAATTGTCATTTTACGACTTTCTTCCTCTTCTGTGCTCTCTTAATTTTTATTACTTCGATAAAGAATTCTGCTTGCGAGTGACGCCATATCAATAAGATATATGATGAGAACATAACTTATTAAATTTTTGTTTGTGTTCTTTCTTTCACTACGCCATTCTAATATTTCCTTTTACCATTGTGCATATTTATGCGCCAGGTCAATACATAAATTTAAAAGAAAACTACAAAACAAACACAACTCACTGAAGGCAACAAAAGGTGGCAACGCTGCTTTCGTATGATCGTCGCTGCTGCTGTTGCTGCTATGTGATCGACATAATGAAGACTACAGCTAGTATATGTATGTAGGTATGTATGTATTATAGTTTATGTATAAGGTATTAACATTTTATACTTAGTATGTATATATGTTGTTATGTATGTATGTATGCATGTATATGTGTGACTATGAGACACTTAATGTTTAGGGCATCATAGTAATATGAAATAGTTAATGGTTCAGTATCTTCGACTGGTTATATGTTGCACACACATACATACATATATATTTTTATATTGTACATATAGGTATACATATCTGCGCCATTATATCTGGAGTAATTATTAATAACGCTTTTAATGAAGTCACGCTTCGCTTAACAACAGTCAGCGAAAATTGTAAGAAGAAAAAAACAGCGCAATCAACCAACACAACAACAGGAACAACAACATTGCCACTAACAACAAATAATATCTACTAAAATGATTAAAAACCAACCAAGACAATCGACCAAAGCCAAGCTACCAAGAAAAACCGAAACCCGGCTCAGTTGGGCAGTCAGCCCCGCCAACCCGTGTGCCCGCGAGCCCGCGAGCGTGTAGAGAGAAAAACTAAATAAAAATAGCGTTTGTCCCAACAAAGTCATTGGTGTTTCCTCCACAGCTGGTTGGTTATTGCTTGTAGATCTATTTTTCTTTTTTTTTTACTTCTTCGAACGTCGCAGAGCGCGTACACCGTTTGGCGTTGCTGTGAGTTTGCCGGCGCAGCTTGGTTGTTGTGGCTTTCGTTGTGGTTGGTTAGTTCGTTGAATTTTAGATTAGTAGTTTATGACGAGATTAACTGCTGCTGGTCATATTCGTACATATGCACATATACATACATACATACATGCACACATACATACATATCATTCATAAACATAATTGAATTTCAAATATGGCGTTAAAAAGTACTGAACGAAAATAGAAAATGGCGGTTTAATATGAATAAAAGAAGAAGAAGAAAGATTTCGAAATACATGAGTAAAGAAAAACTTTTACTAACCTAGAAGAGTTGGAATTGGGAATGCTTGAGACTTATTTAATCGAAAAAATATATACTTATCTGGGGCTGGCATACATCCCGAGAGCGTGGAGGAGAGTTCATGTCGATGGTCAAAGGAAAGACGAATTTGTCTCCCCAGAACCCATTAGTCCATTCTCCTCCTCCTGAGCTTAGGCATCTTCAATGGCAATCTGGAAGTTTCGGTCTTCCACCGCAGCTGCTAGAAAATCACGCACAAGATATGGAGGAAATATTTCCTCCTCTCGGCGATCTGTCGATCATTTAGTGAGGCAAGTTCTCAAAATCGATTCGCTGTTGCACAAAAAAAATTGCGTACATGCTCGTCCAGTGGGTGCCATCAACATCAACTCAACACCGCTCGCAGAAACTAAACACTTGGCGCACTTCCTTACAGATTGACCTCAGTACGAAGACTTATGAAGTTCAATTGATTCAAGAACTGAAGCCTTATGGAAATACGCTGTGATTTCGCTCAGACCAATGGGCTAAGGACCTCTTGGCAAAAGATAAACATTTTAACAGAAAAATCATATTTTCCGATCACCTCGGCAGCTACGTTAATAAACAAAACTGCGGCATTTTGCTGTTAGGAAAGCCACATAAAAAAGCTAAGAGAAGCTAATGCTTCCTTAAGAAGTAACTGTTTGATGCACCATGTGGATCGCCGCCATAATTGGTCCATTTTTCTTCGCAAACGAGAAAGAAATATCAGCCGTTACCATCAATGTCGATGGTTACACTCCTACGCTCAGAGCTTATTTGCCCTACAAGTGTTGAAAAGTATGACATGGACATGTGTGGTTTCAACAGGATAACGATAAGTGCCACACAGCCAACGTAACAATGGATATTTTGACGCACTCTCTACGAAAGTCGCATAGTTACACGAAACGGTGATGTCATCTAGGCGCCTCCCTGCGATTTCTCTCCGTTGAACTAGTTTTTGCAAGCAGACGTTAAAGATTAATCCTAAATGAACCATCCAGAGACGATTCATGAAACACGAAACATGAAATTGAAGTCTTCATTGAAGCCATAGAGGGACACACTATCGAAAATATGTGCTAAAAATTGGATTCACTTACAGAACGGAAGGAGCTACTGCCTGCCCAGTCCAGTAAGTATTTGAATGAAGTGGTTTTTCATCATACTCATCATTAAACACCCACGAAGCACGATCCCTTCAAGAGGCTTTCAAAACCACAATAAGCAAAGCAAAACCTATGGACACTACCCAATAAAACCTTGCTAGATGAAGCTTTACAGTATAATGTGTTACTAAGGGCTTTTCTCAAAGTTCTAGACGCGCTTATTAGCGTTCTCGCGGATTAAATCAAAGCATCATTGGTCAGAACTGGAGTTTGATGCAGAGTTAAGTCTTTTCTTAAATCTGCTAAGCGACCGAAGTGTCGAAGCTGTATTGGTGGTATTATTGCCTTTAGAACAAGTTCTATAGAGCACCCAGCATGATGATATCATCTTTCCTTTCCCGGATCCTCTTCACTAGTCTTGGGCCTCTTTATAAGTTATATATAACTCGGATTGGTTAGCATTCTCTGACGAGGAGTGACCACAATTAGAAAATATAAAGCCTCTGTCACCAAATATTACTCTAGATCATCATAATGGTAATTAGACCTATCTTGTAAAGTTTCTTTCTTCATTGAAAGAGTTTCACAACCTAAAAAACGAGAAACCGTGGAACGTGAGATTGTGTTTGGCCTCCGTGACGCATTACAAACCACTTCAAGCAGCGCATTTAATGTCATGTGCGGTATTTTGCCATAGCAGGCAGGTCTAGCGCTGATAGAGAGTGGTTAAACTTTGATCTATTGGTCTTTTCGAATATGGTATAGTTCGGTGTTCTAGCGGTACTTAACATTAGCTCTATTTGAGCGGTTTACTACATCTACGACCTTATATTTGGTGCCTTCTTCACCATAACTTCTAGGTGAAAGGATTGTAGGCCACGGAGCCACTGAAGGAAAGGAGACAACTTCTTTAGGAATGGAGAGCTGCTTGACGAAGAGGTGGCCGACGCCTTATGTCCGGAACGTATAGTTCGACACAGAGATTAGGCTGCCAGACCTTTGCAGTGTTTTTATACTGACATTTTTGCTATTACGAAAGCTTGGTTCCTGTGAGACAGACCATTTTCATTATTTGAAACTAAAATTTTTATGGAATCACTGTGGAGGCTACAGTGTTAATGAGTTTGCGCGTATAGGTCACTTAATGCAAGGCAAGACCCAATATAGAGAGATGCTCCTCTGTCAAAATGATCTCTGCTTTTGCATAAGTTTACCTCGAACCAGTTCAACGAACACAGAGCGAGCTTCGTGGTTCAGGGCGGTTAATGTAGGATTAGGTTGGCTTATGTAGGGCAGGACGCAAAAAGATGCGGCTCTGTCAATATATTGTCTGCCTCTGCATAGGTGTACCTCGAACCAGCTCAATGAACTCAGTACTAGCTTTGTGGTTCCTGACAAAGAAAGAGCTTCAATCACAACAGACAGCTAAATGGTTTTCAGCTCGCTCACAATGAGGATTGTCGCACCACTGAGTTTACGTTTTCCAATACATTACAAATATCTTGAAACAAGTCTCTACAGTATGACAATACGAGTTCTTGTCTAGAGTATTGTGTGAAAGCTTAAAGCCCGAATTGATCAGTGTGGCCTTAGACCTCGTAAATCCATCATTGACCATGCAATCACCATGCGACCAATCCTGGATCTGTATCTGTATGTTGTATACAGCTTTGAGGGTGTTCGATACAGGACCGACCAGAGGAAGTAACGAAAGGGAAAGACCACCAAAAAATAACTGAAAAAATAAGAGAAGAGGGACCTGTTGCCTACCACAAGGGCAAGGAGAAAATGACTGTCATGCCATAAAAAGTTATTTTGCACACAGCGACATCTGCCGTCCCCGCGCGTATTAATATAAATGTCAAACTTCAGAAGAAACTACTGACATTACATAATAAAGTGATCAAAGTATTGTCAACTGGCAAAAAACAAAAAAAATATTAGCGAAGGTGGAGTAAATGTAAGGAAAAAATGTGACAGTTGAGAACGGAAGCAATGAAATTGACATATTCGTCAGACACACGACTACCAAAGGGGTAAGAAGAAGGCAGGAAAAAGGAATGCGACATTCAAACAAGCTGTCAAAATATAAACAGTCAACAGTGTCAACTTACAAGGAAAGTTGAAAAAATGTAAAATATACAATAAATAAATATTAGAGCAATAGAATGAGGGAGGAAGTGATGGAAGGAGACAAAAAAAATTATAAGAAAAAAAGAGAAAAAAAAACATTTATAAGGTGGCTGCTTGCCAAGTGTACTAAACTTTAAACAGTTACGCCAAAGAAGTGTCTAAAAATGTTATTGTTTTCGATGTTGTTGTTTTTTACTTTTGTTGCGCTTCCTCGCCACTGTTCGTAATGCTGTTGAGAAATGCCGAAAATTCCTTTGGGAGTCAAGTCATAATTTAAGCCAGTTCTTTTCACGCTGGCATTGTGTGGCAGTGAAAAAAGTGAAAAAAAAAATATATTTGTTTTTGTTATTCTTGCAGGCATTATAACAAAGACACGACAAGTTATTGAAAAGTCGTAGAAGACACACACACCCCCACTTTAGCGCATTTACAAAGCTATTGAACCCGCCGAAAGGGTTGCTGACTGACTGCCTGGCAGTTCGCGCTGTGACAATGTCATTTTGCCAACGACGCAAGGGAAATTGAAAATTCCAAAATACGCTATAGAAGATATTGAGTTGTCGTGCGGGTGAAGCCGGAGCCGTTCGCCTGCCGCTGGAGGTGTGGGTGATTTAGTGTTAAATAAAAAACTTTTAAATTGCCATTTGATCGTTTGTTTAGCGACAATAATCGTTTGACGTAGGCGGAAAAACAACAAGGAATTGTATGCAGAAGCAGCTCGAAGCCTCCCGAGTACGGTTGCGCTTACCAAAAAGGGGTAAGTCGGCGCACTCTCTAGTCGACAGACGATGCAACGGTAGCGCGTTAACTTGTTTATTGACAGTACTTGCAGCAAAATGAGACGCTAATGTGGCAATACAATTTTTTTTCTTTGTATTTTATTGCATTTATATTAAATTTTTTACATTTTCGAAATTGAAATATTGGCGCCAAAAAAAAAAATTCTTTTCATATTATCTTGTTTACGTAAAGGTAAGTTGAGCGCATAGCGTCGGGGGAAGAAGTGTAATGTGGCTATAAATATTCGCACAACCAATATTATGTGAAATGTATGTATTATTGTGCTCTTGCATGTGTTTGCGCGTGACAATTGACATTGTTTTGTTGACAGTTGTGTGACGGTGAATTTATTGCTGTATTGATAGCGCATGAAATACGTTTTTCGGGAGACTATATTTCGACATTGATATCTTACTTTTTCTTCAACACAAACCCTTGCCGAAGGTAGTGGAGATGTCAGGAATTTAAGGAAAAAAGGGAACTCGATTAAAACAGAACAAATAAGATAACTAAATTGAAAATACAACCAGAAATAAATATACATTTAAGTAAACAACCGAAGAAACTAAATGAAAGAAAATAAGAAACAACACAAAATAAAATAAAAATTAAAATAAAAAATAAAAAATAAAAATATGTAATAAAATAAATATAAATAAGAAAATTAAATTACATTTAATTAAATGAAATAAAATCAAATAAAAAATTAATAAAATAAAATAAAAAAAAAATTAAAACAAAAAAATAAATACAATAAAATAAAATGAAAAAAAAAAAACAAAATATAAAATAAACTAAAATAAATTCAAATAAAATATAATAAAACAAAATAAATAAAATAAAATAAAACAAAATGAAATAAATTAAAATGAAATGAAATAAAATAAAATAAAATAAAATAAACTGAAACAAAAATAAATAAAATAAAATAAAATTAAATAGAGTAAAATTAAATAAAATAACTAAAATAAAAAAATAAAGTAAAATAACATAAATTAAAATAAAATAAAATAAAATAAAAAAATAAAATTAAATAAAATAAAATAAAATATAAAAATAAAAATAATAAAGTAGAATATAAAAAATATACCTATAAAGCATAATATTAAACAAAATGATAAAAGCTATGAAACTTACAATAAATAAAAAAAATTTAAATTTAAAAAAGTTAAATTAAATCAAACATTGTAATATAAAGGGTGGTTAAATTGTAAGGGCCGATGTTGAATGTGAACCAAACCTAAACGCCAAGTTTTTTTCCGAATTTAATTTGACATTTCTCTATTTCAGACTTACTCAATTTGAACCATGGAGAGATACACAATCCAACAACGTGTTAAAGTTATCCAGACTTATTATGAAAATTTTCGAAGAAAATCATCTTCAGTGATGAGGCACATTTTCACCTCAGTGGTTTCGTCAATAAACAGAATTGCCGCATTTGGGCGAATGAGAATCCAAGAGTGATTGTCGAAAAACCAATGCACCCACAAAGAGTGACTGTTTGTTGCGGTTTATGGGCTGGCGGCATCATCGGGCCGTATTTTTTCCAAAATGAGGCCGGTCAGGCAGTTACTGTGAATGGTGTTCGCTATCGTGAGATGATAACGAATTTTTTATGGCCACAATTGGAAGATATGGATGTGGACGATATGTGGTTTCAGCAGGACGGTGCCACTTGCCACACAGCTAACGAAACAATGGCTCTTTTGCGCAACAAATTCAATGGCCGTGTTATCTCACGTAATGGCGATGTCAATTGGCCCCCAAGATCATGTGATTTGACACCGTTGGACTTTTTTCTCTGGGGTTATTTGAAAGAAAAGGTGTACGATAAGCTAGCAACAATTCAAGAGCTAAAGGATAAGATAATTCGGCACATTAACGGAATAAAGCTCCGTTATGCCTCAGCGTCATCGAAAATTTGGACCATCGTATGGAGGTGTGCCGCCGAGGTCGCGGCGCTCATTTGGCCGATATTTTGTTACATACATAATTGAGTAATACCAATATATCATAATAAAATAAAATTTCAATAATTTCCTAAATAGTTTGTGTTTTATTCAAAATCAACATCGGCCCTTGAAAATTTAACCACCCTTTAAAATAAAACAAAGTGATAAAAAATAAAATGATATAAAATAAAATAACCAATATTAAGTAAAATAGAGTAAATTGAAAAAAAAAATAAATTAAATTAAATTAAATACAACAAAATAAAATAAAATAAAACAGAGTAAAATAAATAAAATAAAATAAATTTAATTAAAATAAAATAAAAAAAACCAAATAAAATAAGGTAAAAAATAGAATTAAATTAATTTAAAAAAATATATAGAAAAAATATATATAAAAAAGAAAAAATAAAAAGAAACGAATTAAAAATATAAAATAAAATACAGCAAATAAAGTACAATATAATTAAATACGGTAACAAAAAAATAAAATCAAATTATATAAGATAAAATTAAATAAATCATCATTAGAATTATCCGAATATTATAATATAATATATTAACCGTGTTGCCTTCTTCATAGAAATTCTTGTCCCTATTTGGAAAAAATTAGGACAATCGTTTTTCAATGGCTTCAGGGGAGGAACAGATAGTAAACACTTGGTGCAAGGACCGAACTATAATGTGTATGTAGGTATAAGAACCCCCGATTGCTTCCTTCAGACCGTCCAATTGCTGACTGTACAAGGCCGAATTAAAACTTTGGCCAAAGGGACCAGCTCATAGTGAATGATTACTTGCCGATCTTACCAAACAAAAAACGAAACCTTCCTTGGAAACCGTTTGTGACGGTTCACTTTCCTTCGACAATGATCGTTTCGTCTCAGAAATTGGTCGACTTTGTTACGATTCAGCAGTGATTCGCAGATGGAGAATTGGTTCATGATGTTTTCTCTCGTTAACTCGAGCTTCTTTATGTATCTAACCCTTTTTGATGCGGTTTTAGCTCCTGAACAAACGAAACAGTGCTGACATGACAGGCAAGCTCAAAGATTCCCGTTATTTTTAATCGACATTTTCGACAATTGGTCTTCCCACACCGAGGAATAGTTGACTTTTATAGTATCAGATAAGACCAATTAAGTATTTTTCAATTTTATGTTGTTATAAGAGATATCAATTGTTTCACCACCCATCAGCAACATACTAGTAAAATACTAGTTCATATTTACATGTTGATTGGTCGCTTCCCAGAAAATTGTCTACTATAATTTTGCCTTTAAAACTGTTTTCAACAATACTTTTTGAAAAATAGTTACCAACTAGTACTTTTATGCACTAGTTCTAAAACAAAAAAACTCTGTGCTATTCATCCAAACCAAAAAAATTTTATTATCCAATGAACCAAATCAATTTTTATTACAAAAAAAACTCACTTAATGTGCCACTTGCGTTGAAAGGAATTCATCAGAAATTAACGATAATGGATTTTTAACGAGTTAAATGAAATTTTATTGTCACAAAGGTGATGTAAAGTTGAATATAAATGAATATAAAGGAATTGAAGCACATACATATGTACATCAATTTTTAAACATAAAGAAATGCCAAAAGAAATTTGACGCTGGAAAACTTATAAAATAATGTGAGCGCCTGTACAGAATTTTAAGCAAATTTTTGTGTAAGAAAAGCGTCTTCGAAATATTATTTTTACTTAAAATAATGTAATTAAAATTAAGAACATTTATAATTAAATTTTTTTTTTGATAAACATGTAGCTAAATTTTGGGAATTTACTTATTTTCTATGTAAACTATTATATGTAATTTCTTAAAAATCCTTCAGCTCAAACACACAGATTTCTTTGGAATCAATTGCCAAGCCCTGCAAATATTTACAAGGGCAAAACAGCAAATCTCTGCCTTGACTACCCGCTGAACTACCACAATGCCTTGGCATAGATCAAACATCCTTTTCCTCAAAAGGAAAATGTTAGTTAAATCTCAAAAGCGGCACTTAAGATCTTTAGCGGTGATTTTCTCTTGCAACACAATAAAATCCTGCCATAAAAGAACTGAAATGTCTCAACAGGTAAAAGTGCAAATAGAAATTCAGCAAATAAACAAACTGCCAGCGTAAATATTGACCTACATATGTATGTATGTATGTATGTACGCAGGCACCGATAAAAAAAAAATACAAATAAAATGACGTAAAAGGATCACCGCCACAATCGGCGGGTAACTGCGGCTAACCGCCAATAACAATGAGAGTAATTCTTCAACTACTTCCTCAACTACAAATTCTTTTATTTATTTTTATTTATTTATTTTTATTTATTTATTTTTATTTTTGTTTATTTACTTGTGGTTTATGTAATCGTAAATAAGGCGTGTGCCACATTAATACGATTTCCACTGAAATCACAAGTGGCTATGGATATTTTAAATCAAATAGACCGCAAGTCCACTTTACGGCACAACAAGTGCACTCATTATCGAATTTTAATTGATCCTGCCGTTGTGTGAGATAAGGAGATTAATTGTCGGTTGTGGGTAAAAGGGAATCTTTATATAAAAAAGTCACATGCAAATACCATAAAAACGATCTTCCTGTGATATGCCGGTGTGTCTTTGAGCATCATTTTGAGAAGTTTTCTTTCAAACAGTTTTTTTTTCTTTTTTTTTTTTGGTGAAATCAATCTTAAATATATTATGATGGACCTACATGGCACACTTTATACTTGCTTCAGAGGAGATCTGTTTAAAGTAATCCCCCTCGTGAGTCGGCACAAACGATCGCCAAGTCAGGATTGAGTGCAGAAATGTTTAGTTGTGTGTTTGATGGGATTGACAAATAAATCTTCTACTATGAGCTGCTCCGCCACGGCCAAGCTTTTAATTCAGCCCTGTACTGTCAGCAGTTGGACGGTATGAAGGAAACAATTGCCCAGAAGCATCCAGCTTTGGCCAACAGGATGGAAATTGTCTTTCAACACGACAACGGCAGACCACACAGAACATTAGACAAGATCAGGACGATCAGATCAGAACAGAGCTTTTTGGCTGTGGAAAAATTATTTAACAGCTCCCCTAAATTTACTCAGTTTCAGAACGAAACCATTAAAATGGGAAAATGAATTGAATTTCTAAACCTTTCTATTACCCGATTCTTTCTGTTTATTTTGTAAGCCTTATAGACTTTTAATATGCTTGGGGAGTTTAAAATAGCCTCGCGTAGTTATTCACATACCTAAGTGATAACAAAATATTTTTTCTAATGAACAGTCCTTTCCCACCTCCCTGAGACGCCACCCACCTAAGCTCTGCTAGCACTCCATAACAACAAATAATTATTCCATAGATCAAATTCACTTAACGTAAGTGTAACTTATGACACCACCACAGCAATTACTCGACTGCTATTGCTTAGTTTCAACCGGATATAATAAAATATTAGCGATTAACTTTTTATTTACTCACTTTAGTCGTATGCCTTAGGCGAGCGAGCAATCAACAAGTGATCTTAAGTGATCATCAGCAGGCAGTAGTTGATCAACAATAATCTTTGTTGCTGACACAAAACTCGAGTTGACAAGAGAATTTGTGGAATTTGACACACTCAGTGTATGTGTGCTGTGTGTGTGTGTCAGTGTGTAGGTGGGAAATTAGAATAAATTATAATTAGCGAGAATTGATGTATGTAGATCACTGTAGATCAGTTGGGGTAATAATAAATGTGATTTCAACTACGTCATAAAAAAATCTTCTAATAGAAATTACATCATTTACGTTGTGATCATATGATTGCCATACCAACGATCAGTTGTGTCCTAAAGCTCACAAGAAGATGTAGTTAAAATTAGTTAAACAAGAATAAGGAAATAGGGGAAAGAAGCGGCTCAAGTTGAGGCTTGTCCCATTTACAATCTGGGTAAATATCACCAGAAAATTATACTACCTCCAAAAAAAAAATAACCTCCTTTGAGGTAACTATTCCGAACTATTATCTAAAGCTTGCTAGGATAATAGATGGTTCATTTAACTACCCTAGAGGCACTCTGGATGAAATGCCTAAATGAGATATATGACCATGTGCATGCAAAAAGAAAGAACTATTGCAAAAACACGTAATTATGTTGTTATTGTTGTTGTAACCGTATAAATATTCCTCAAAGTAATTTTTGTAGAATATTGCGGCTGTGACAGTCCTTGGTCGGATAAAAAATCCGGGTCGTTCCGGTATAAAGATCCGATTGTCACGGGATTCTATTGGATTTCAGTCGCCTCTTACGACAGTCATGCCTTACCGCGGGTAAATTCTTGAACGCTCAACCCTCAGATGCGAACACGGAATTATCCACACCAACGGTTTCGTCCGTTTTTCATCCATTCTCTCATAATCTCTCATGAATAAGAGCTTTTAAGCAGCATCTCGATCGAAGAAGTTAATGAAGTGGTCCTCATAAGAATCCATTAGCTCTTCGCAGACGGCTTAAACAATTTTATGGATCGCTCCATCCCTACATTTGTTTCGAAAAGCATCAAGACGCACATAACAATTTGGAAGGAGATTGGCCGAAAATCACTTAAACGTCTTTAAGGCTTAGAACGAAATGATTCTGTTGGCTCTCACTAAAAATGAAATATACTCAACCACGAATAAGTTCTTCAACCAGATGAGGGTTTATCAACTAAGAGAACTCCATCTTCAACTGTCTCCAAAGGGAATGCTCTATTCCTGACCAAGCTGAAAAGACTATTAAGAACGAGCATTTAACGCTTGGTAGTCGATTCACACCTTGACTTGGTTGCTTGAAGGAACTCAGGCCCCAAGTGAGCCTATTGTGATACCATGGAGAATCCTAATAACCCCCACTCGCTAATAGAACCGCCGCATCTTAGCTCCCTCTGAAGTCTCCAAAAGTTGCCGCACCTAGAGACTTCAACCTACTCCTCCAAAGGGCGTGGTATTCTCAGAAAAGTGCCTTAAGGTTTCAGGTTTTTCTTCTTGTTTGCAGCTTCTGAAGAAGTCGTTAGATGGTACGTCCAACGTCTCTGCGTGCGTGCACAATAGAATATGCCCTCAAAGAATATCTACAACTGAGATATCTAAATTCTTTTCAGCTCCGTAAGATCCGCTGAATTTCTTCTTTTCCTTTCTGGCCATATTGTCCCGGGCATTGAGATTTTTCCATCTTGAGTTAGCATCTTTAATGAATGCTTCTCTTATCTTGAACTTACAAGTAGAGTGCGACATGCCTAAACCCTTCCATGATGGTGAAAGTTGAAGAGAAGTGTCCTTCTTTGCAAACACGTCCGCCATCTCATTACCCGGTATTACAGTATGTCCAGGCACCCACACCAGGTTTGAAGAGAACTGCTGGCTCTCACGTTGAGTGATCTGCGGCAGTTCTCTACGGTTTTTGATTTTGTGTTTACAGATTCTACGGCTTTTATTCCTGTTCTCTTCCTGGATTCCCGTCCGACAACCTACCGGATAGCTATGTTGTATCCATTACCAGTCGGCACTCTCGGGAAGGGTTCAGTCTAGGGATTTTCGCCGACTCGTTGACTCAGGGTAGTGGAGAACCTCTACACTGTGCTTTTACCGACCTATACCGTTCCCATAAGCTCATTGTTGACGTCGAGCCATGAGTAAGGGAACTTAGGACAACTGAGAATGGTTTTCGTAAGGAACATTTCATACATTTTTTCAACCTGGTGGAAGACAGTAAACTCTTTCCGGCGAGCAAATGGGAATTGCAACAGTTCAGTTCAGTTACTTACTGAAATATAGTCAAACCCTACAATTGATCCGGCAAGCTGGATCTAACAAACCCCCCATGAGTAGAGCGGATCCAATAACAACGAAATCGGTACGAAACTGATTTCCCATTAGAGTACTGACATTGGCGCCCGTTAGGCCTTCAAGAAGCAGCCAAGCTCCCATAGGTCAGAGCTGACAAATTCGTGAATTCTTCTTCCAACCAGGGACTCCGAAAAAAAATATATTTTTCCTTGAAAATTCGCAATTCTCCAGTTATTGCACAATTAGTGCCAACATTTTCGAGCATGCAGAAGAAATATATATGTAATCTTCTGGCTCCACCTCCTCATCCTCCTCCTCGGCTGCCCTATACACTCGTTGCAGCTACAAAAATGCATTTAGGCATGTTAAATGTCATTTATCACTTGACAGTTGTTTGGCTCGCCGTTGTTTGTTGTGTTGCATTGCGTTGTCTATGATGCCTAGAACTTGTTGTTGTTGTTGATTTTAGCACAAAGTGACATTTCATGCCATACGCTGGCACATCACGCGTAGGTGTAGCAGAATTTATTACACGCCGCAACAGCAACAAAATTCAAATGCAGTTTAAATTAAAATAAGAAGAAGAAAATTAAAAAAAAAAACTAAAAAACTGAATTGTAAAAATAAATAACAATTTTTAAAAATTAACAAAAAATATTTTTTTTTCAAAAATTAAAAAAATACCTAAAACCAAAAATAAATAATAAATAAAATAGCTGATTTTACTAATAAAGTGATTTTTCTATTTTTACCAAGCAACAAGATGCCACAAAGTGATCAGCAACAGTGACAACTACATCACTACGTGCAATGGCAACGGCAACAAGTTGACAGATCGCCAAGCATCACTCCTTCGTTGATTGGCGAACGTGCGTTAGAATGCCGCATTGACTTCGCCCCGCACTCGCCCAGCATGCGGTTTGAGGCTTCGCCTGCTGGATAATTTACAAGTAGCTGACGCGTGCGATCATTGTACGCCTCCGCCCATCACAGTGCATCAGCGTCAAGAGCGGAGAACATGATCAACGCACAACAAGCATACTAAGTGATCGGCAGCAACAACTTCGTAAATCCGCAAAACGCAGGCACAAATACATACACGTACATACGAATACGTCAACATGTGCACGTTGCATCGGTTTTAGGATTGAGTAAATGGAAATATCGATTCATTTTTATCGATATTTTTGAAATATTGGTAAAGGCAGAGTGAAGGAAATATATTGACTTTACGATAAATCGATATTTTTACTTGAAGAAGGGAACGAGGTTTTTCTTCAATTTTTTTTTGTTTTGAGGAGACCGCTTTAATAATTTCTGTAAAATCGATATTACAAATATGGAAGTTATACATATTCTCAGCATTCGATTGTCGATAACTCCATGTAGAAATCGCATTTTATACCAAATAAAAAATATCAAGTATCCATATATAAAACCATCGATTTTTTTCAAAAATATGTTTTTGATTTTGTAATCCTTTTCGGAAAAATTGAACTCATAGTCAGAAATAATTAACAAACAAGGAAAATTTCGACAATATTTTCCTCTAATTTTTGAAAATCAATTTTTATATTCGAAAGTCGCTAGTATAGTATCGATTCAAATACGATATAAAAATATTTTGGAATTAAAAACTCGGCAAATTGTTTCTACTATTTTTGCGGAAATTAATTAGGAATATCGAAATTTTTATATAGATTTATTTATGGATTATTTTCTTAAACATCATCTGTTATACCAAATATCGATATTTCAGGAAGAAATGTATATTCCTGCGACCACCAAATTATAAAATATCGACATTTTACCACTAAAATCATCGACTACATTATTTATCGATTATTCGATACGGTTTATTGGTATCGAATATGGATATTTGAAAACCTTAACATAGACAAATTTCAGTAATAAATATCAGAAAATCGAAATTATGATCCAAAACAAGTACTTGTCGACTATACGACTATACTCAATTATTTCTTAGAAAACTTGACTTTAAATAACTAAAAAAAGATAATAATTTCTGAAGAGTTATATTTTGCGTTGACTAACTAATCGACAATATTTGCTGATTGTGCTCAGAAAAATCGAGTTTAATGTTCAAAAATCGATTTTCGAAATAAATAAAATTTTATAATCGAAAAAAAATAATAATAATAGAATGTAAAATTGGTATTTCAGAGTTTAAAATTATAACATTCAGTATGGCAAATTGATATATACCTAGCGAAGAAAACCCTTAAAGGGAAATAAGATTTAAATCAATATTCAAACTAATGAATCAGTTTTTGTTAATCCGACTTTAATATCACCAAATAGAATTTGCTGACCGATTATTTTCTCCAAAACGATTTAAGTTCAATCGAATTAATCTGAATTAATTATAAATACTAAGAAATATAGAAAGTTTTGACCCACCTCTAGCCCGCCTTGCTGCAACATAACGTGCAAATGAGCAATTGCAACGCATTACAAGGCACAACATCACCTCACATCACTTCGCCATCATCTTGATCATCTTTTGATTATTGAAGACATCCTGTTTTTGAATTATTTGCTAAAAAAAAAAATGGAAACTAGGAAAAAAAATATTCAAAAATGCACTAACAATATTCTAGTGATTATTTTAGTTGACTTTATAGCTGTACATACATACATATAAACTGATAATTTATGAAGATGATGTGCGATTTGTGGAATGTCGCCTCGACGCCATTTGCCCGAGTGGTTGTCGTCTTCTTATTACTTTTTGTTGTAATTACAACTGATTGTTTATAATTTTAGCTACTGCTGCCACTGCTCACAGTTAGATATTAATTTATTATGAACTCAAAAGGCATATCAAAAACGCCCACACGCCATGTTGTTTTAATAATAATTTTGTTGCAAAGTGTTTGTTTAATGTTGTGATTAGTTGGATTTGATTGTGGATATGGTGTTGATGGGGATTTGAGTTCAACATGGGGCACGTGGAGTATGCAATTATTAACTATACATAAATAACAAGAGACGTATAAACCTATACGTCTTTCGAAAAGAAAACAAAAAGAAATAATAAAAGGAAATATTTAAGGAAATGAAATAAAATTAAATTAAATTAAATTATATAAAATTAAATAAAAAAAGAACTAAAATAAAAAAAGAAAAAGAAAATATATTAAACTAAAATAACACAAAATATAAATAGCTAAAATAAATTAAAATGAAATAAAATAAAATGAAGTTAAATAAATTAAAATATAGTTAAATGAAATAAAATAAAAGGAAATAAAATAAAATATAATAAAATAAAATAAAACATCATGAAATAAAATGGAATTAAATAAAATAAAGCGAAATAAGATAAAATAAAGTAAATTAAATAAATAAAATAAAATAAAATAAAATAAAATAAAATAAAATAAAATAAAGTGAAATAAAAGAAAATAAAATAACCTAAATTAATTTAAAACAAAATAAAATAAAAGAAATAATATAAATTAAAATAAAATAAAATAAAATAAAATTAATTAAATAAAATAAAATAAAATAAAATAAAATAAAGTGAAATAAAAGCAAATAAAATAACCTAAATTAATTTAAAACAAAATAAAATAAATTAAAACAAAATAAAAAAACAAAGTAAATTAAAATAAATAAAATAAATTAACATAGAATAAAATAAAAAGAAATTATATAAATTAAAATAAAATAAAATAATGTAATATAAACCAAAATAAAATATAGTGAAAAAAATAAAATAAAGTAAACTTAAAAATTGAAATTAGTTAAAATAAATTAAAATAAAATAAAATAAAATAAAATAAAATAAAATAAAATAAAATAAAATAAAATAAAATAAAATAAAATAAAATAAAATAAAATAAAATAAAATAAAATAAAATAAAATAAAATAAAATAAAATAAAATAAAATAAAATAAAATAAAATAAAACAAAATAAAATAAAATAAAATAAAATAAAAGAAAATAAAATAAAATAAAATAAAATAAAATAAAATAAAATAAAATAAAATAAAATAAAATAAAATAAAATAAAATAAAATAAAATAAAATAAAATAAAATAAAATAAAATAAAATAAAATAAAATGTAATGAAATTAAATAAAATAAAAAAATAATATAAAATAAAATAAAATAAAATAAAATAAAATAAATTAAATCAAATTAAATTAAATTAAACAAAGTGAAATAAAATGAAATAAAAACAAAATAAAGTAAAATAAAATTAAATTAAATAAAATAAAATAAAATAAAATAAAATAAAGTGAAATAAAAGCAAATAAAATAACCTAAATTAATTTAAAACAAAATAAAATAAATTAAAACAAAATAAAAAAACAAAGTAAATTAAAATAAATAAAATAAATTAACATAGAATAAAATAAAAAGAAATTATATAAATTAAAATAAAATAAAATAATGTAATATAAACCAAAATAAAATATAGTGAAAAAAATAAAATAAAGTAAACTTAAAAATTGAAATTAGTTAAAATAAATTAAAATAAAATAAAATAAAATAAAATAAAATAAAATAAAATAAAATAAAATAAAATAAAATAAATAAAATAAAATAAAATACAATAAAATAAAGTAAAATAAATTAAAATAAAATAAAATAAATTAAAATAAAATAAAATAAAATAAAATAAAATAAAATAAAATAAAATAAAATAAAATAAAATAAAATAAAATAAAATAAAATAAAATAAAATAAAATAAAATAAAATAAAATAAAATAAAATAAAATAAAATAAAATAAAATAAAATAAAATAAAATAAAATAAAATAAAATAAAATAAAATAAAATAAAATAAAATAAAATAAAGTAAAATAAAATAAAATAAAATAAAATAAAATAAAATAAAATAAAATAAAATAAAACGAAATAAAATAAAATAAAATAAAATAAAATAAAATAAAATAAAACGAAATAAAATAAAATAAAATAAAATAAAACGAAATAAAATAAAATAAAATAAAACAAAATTAAATAAAATAAAATAAAATAAAATAAAATAAAATGAAATAAAAAATAATATGAAATAAAATAAAATAAATTAAATCAAATTAAATTAAATTAAATAAAGTGAAATAAAATGAAATAAAAACAAAATAAAAAAATTAAATTAAATTAAATTAAGCAAAATAAAATGAAATAAAATAGAATAATAAAAAGTGAATTAAAATAAATAAAATAAAATAAAATACAATAAAATAAAATAAAATAAATTAAAAGAAAATAAAATAAATTTATTAAATAAAAAAATTAAAAATAAAGTTAAATTAAATTAATGAACGGAAATGAAAAGAGTTGAATTAAATGAAGCTAAACGAAATAAAATAAAATAAATTTTAGTTAAAAAAAATATAAAATAAGACCAAAAGATAGTTAAGAATAAATAAAATGAAATTACATAAAATAAGTTAAACACTAATGGAAAATAATGTAAAAGAAAATATATTAATTAAAATAAAATTTTTATAATATTAAATTAAATAAAGTGAAATAAAATAAATTTAAATGAAATAAGGTAACATAAAACGATGCAGAATTATATAAAAAAGGATCTCTTTTAGGTCTAATGAAATAAAATAAAATAAAACTACAAAAAGTTAATAAAAATAAAGTAAAATAATACATTAAATAAAATAAAACAAAAATGTAGTACATATTTTTATGCGCATCGAAATTTAAATACATATGTAAATGTGTAATTTTACTAATTTACTCGTATAATAAAAAATCTACTAATCAAAATGTGTCCGTATATTTTTTTTTAGTTTTTTTTTTGTTGAAGAAATTATGAGGCGTATGACTGACTACAATTTTCGAGGAAGTACAGTCAGCTATAGACAAATAAAATTTGAGTTAAATATGTGTAAATAATTGTATCATCATGGCAGCGTTTACTTAGTAATATATTTATATGTATGTGCGTATGTGCAAGTATTTAAATCTTTTGATTGTGTGCAGTAATATTTTTTACAAATAATGGAGGAAGCTACTTACATACATACATGCATACATACCTATGTATATATAATATAAGAAAAGGCAGCTGACTTTTAACGGTTAGCAGATATATACATAGATATATGATTGGAGCGTTTTTATTACTGGTGCTTAATTTTGCCACACATACATACAAATATATATATATATACATAAACATAAGAACGCATACAATTAATATTTATGTTTCTTTCATATTTGTTTATCACGTTATTATTTGTCGAACAGCCATTTCTTAAAATTTTCTTGGCTTTCGTTTCCATTTTTTCGAAAGAGATACGTAGATCACAGAGACTGGTAGTGGCTTGATGGAAAGGTGGCTCTAAAAACTCTGAAGTCATCGCTGTGGTAGCGATTGTTAGACAGGTTGACTTGATGTGCGTCATCTTTATTTTTATATTCGGTGCTTTTCTAATTTTTTTGTTGTTTTAATATTTTTTTTTTAATTTTTTTACATTTTTTTTTCTTTTTCGAGAGAGAGCTCTTCGCCTCATAACGCATACTGGAAAAATATTTAAATATTCATATGCCTTTTTATGGCCTATATGCTTAGTTGTATATAATTACCTACATATTTACCATATATAGATATATACTTGTATATGTATGTATGTAAATATGATACATTGTCTGTATCAGCATACAATCTTCTTTGAACTGTTGCTCTTTTTCTGCTACCTTTGTATAATATTCTTGTCGGCAAGTTCAACGACAAGCTAAACTAGACTACTTACATATCATACGAGTATATGTATATAGTCAAACATAATATACCTAAGTCAAAAAAAATGGCTACACTTGAACGATCACACGCATACACACACACACACACACACATACCTATGTACTTAGCCATACAGACAGCCGACCAACCAGCCAGCTTGAAATAAAGCCAAGTTTAAGGTGAGCACCTTCAGGTCCCATTCGTTTGGCAGCCACAAGTTCAACGCAACCGTCCAAGCGACTCTTATCTCGCGCTCTATATCTTTATTTTCGACAACTGCCGCAGTAAGCAGCGGCATTTCACTCAATTCCAAAAACAAAAAACAAAGCAAAAAACAGCATTTGACGTGTAGTTATTAAGGTAGACAAATAAGCCGTATGGAGTTCTATAGACATACTTACAGATATGCATATGTATGGTATATATAATAAGTAAGTAATGTAAAAAACGCATGTATTCATTCATTCAGCATAAATTTTCTACGCCAATGATTTTGCTTATGAATTAACGAAACGAAATTTTTGCCTGCGCCGTTTTTTTTTTTATTTTTTTTTGAGTTTTTAAAGCTTTTTGTCTAATTAGCTTTATCGTTTCACTGAAAAGAAATGTAAAAAAAAATTAAAAATATCTATATGTATATAAATAGGTTGGTAACAGCAGCTAACGCACCTACAACGCCCGCTTGGAGCTCTGTCAGCTCAACCGAACCGACGCCTCCAACTTATATAACTATGAAATTCTGCGAAGTAATTTTTAATTACTAATTTTTACTACATTTTGTATTCAATTTTAATTTTTTATTTGCTCTGCCATATTTTATATTTTTAATTTATTGAACTTTTTTTAAGTATTTCATATACATTTTTTTTATTTAATTTATCTTTCGTTTTATATTTTTGTTTTTTGCTTTTTTAATCTTTTTATCTATTGTTCTTAAATTTCTCTTTTTAATTCTTTTATTTTTATATCCTTTTTTACTTTACATTTTTCGTTTTAATATTTTTTATGTATTCAAGCTTAAACTTTTTTATTTGCTCTTCTGTATTTTCTACCTTTTATTTTTTTTTTCTATTTTTTATATATGTCATATATATGGTTTTTATGTAAAATAGTTTTTGTCCTATAAATTTCTTTGCCTTTTTTAATCTTTTTATTTACTCTTATTCATTTTCACTCTTTAATTTTTTTTAATTTTTTTTATATCCTTTTTTACTCTACATTTTTCCTTTCTATATTTTTTAATCAATTTAAAACTTTTTTATTTATTCCTCTATATTTTTAATATTTACTTTATTCTATTTTTTACATATTTCTTATATATATATTTTTTTATTTAATTTATTTCTTGTTTTACAATATTTTTTCCTTTTTAATCTTTTTATTTACTCTTCTTCATTTTCTGTTTTCATTTTTTTTAATCATAATTTAATATATACCTATATCCTTTTTTACTTTCCATTTTTCGTTTTAATATTTTTTTTGTATTCAATTTTAAAGTTTTTTATTAGCCTACCAGTATTTTCCATTTTTGGTTTATTCTATTTCTTGTACATTTTTTTTAATAATTTATTTTTATTTTATCATTTTTTTGCCTTTGTTATTCTTTTAATTTACTCTACAATTTTAAACTTTTTTATTTGCTCTTCTGTATTTTTTTTTTTTTTTTGGATTTATTATATTTTTTATATATATTTTTTTTAAATTATTTTATGTTCTATAAATTTTTTTGCCCCTTTTAATCTTTTTATTTATTCGAATTTACATATTTTTTACATATTTCTGATATTTATTTTTTTATTTAATTTATTTCTTGTTTTATAATTTTAAATCTTTTTATCTTCTTCATTTTCACTTGTTTATTTTTTCTAATTTTTCAATTATTTATATTCAATTTTCGATTTATTATTTACTCTTCTGTATTTTATATTTTTAGATTTATTTTTTATATGTTTGTTATATATTTTTTTATTTGTTTTCTTTTTATATTATGTCGCTATTTTTGTACTTTATTTTTTTACTCTTCTTCATTTTCTCTTTTTTATCTTTTCTTTTTTTTATTCATCTTTTTTTACTTCACATTTATTTGTCTCAATTTTTTTTTTACTTTCCCTTTATTCATCTCTTTTTATTTTTTCTTTTGATATTTTCCCTTTTCTGTACTTTTTTTTAAGTTTTACGTTTAAATTTTAACATAATTTGTTAACAAAAAATGCTTCAACTGTAGTTTTTCGCATAAATTAAGTTTTTTTGCGTGGCGCATTGTTTAAATATTTTTTTTACATATTTTTAATTTTTTATCGAAATAGCTTTTGTACTAGTTTCCGAATAGCACCTGTAGAGAATCGCTTTAACGTTCCAAGTTATGCTTTCAGTTCAGGTTCAATGCCCAATTAGCGCAATTAATTAGTTTTGCTGTGGTTTTTGGTGTTTTTTCTTTTTGCTTATATATATTTGCTTAAGAAGGGAAAGCAAAAAAAAAATTATATGTAATTATATACGTATACAAGAGTATTAATCATAATCGCTGAAGTGTAATTTTCACAGGGGTAGTGAATGGTGGATAATACACTGGACAGGCCTGTGTCTTCCGAGTAGAAAAAAACTGGCTGTTGTAAAAATTTTTGTAATTTTTGCATCTAAAACCAGGAAACACTATAGTGTGGGTATTATTTTGAACCTCTGACTCATAAACAACTACAAAAAATCCTTTCTGCTAGTTGCCTTTAATTCAATCTAATTCAATCAACTGCACGCTGTTTCAACTTTTGTCTCACTCTTCCATAAAACGAAGTAAATTAAAACAAAAGCATCAAAAAAAGAATAACAAATAACCTAGCAACATGTTGCTGACCAAAAGTAATCAAACAATTATGCATTGAACTGGGGGTGGGGAGCAGAACGTAATAGAACAAGAAAAAAAGAAATATTGTACAAATAATTAATTTTTCATTACAAACGCTTGTCAAAAGTTACCCTTCTTAGAATATGCAAAAAGCAAAAAAAAACCCGGATAAGGAAATACGAACTGAAAGAAACTAAAAGAAAAAATAATTTTTGCGTGTCATTTTTACAATTCAAACAACAAAACACACAACTTTTTATTATATAATAAAAATGTGAAAGACTTTGTTAAGAAAATGAAAAGGATCAACAGAGGATGGCGGTGAATGTCGACTTCATTCATGCAGAGTTATGTAGATTTCAAATTTTCTTTTAACTTTTGCTTTAAAATTATTTAACTTTACTTCACTCCATTACTTATTTTATCTTTTTTTATTTTGTTTTATTTATTTTATATTATTTCATTTTATTTTATTTCATTTTATTTTATTTTATTTTATTTTATTTTATTTTATTTTATTTTATTTTATTTTATTTTATTTTATTTTATTTTATTTTATTTTATTTTATTTTATTTTATTTTATTTTATTTTATTTTATTTTATTTTATTTTATTTTATTTTATTTTATTTTATTTTATTTTATTTTATTTTATTTTATTTTATTTTATTTTATTTTATTTTATTTTATTTTATTTTATTTTATTTTATTTTATTTTATTTTATTTTATTTTATTTAATTTTATTTAATTTTATTTTATTTTATTTATTTTATTTTATTTTATTTTACTTTATTTTATTTTACTTTACTTTATTTTATTTTGTTTTATTTTATCTTATTTTATTTCATTTTTTTTTATATTAAGTTTTTTTATTTTTTTTTAATTGGATTTTATGTTATTGCATTTATTTTGTTTTATTTTATTTTACTTTACTTTATTTTATTTTGTTTTATTTTATTTTATTTTATTTTATTTTACTTTACTTTATTTTATTTTGTTTTATTTTATCTTATTTTATTTTTTTTATTTTATTTTATTTTATTTTATTTTATTTTATTTTATTTTATTTTATTTTATTTTATTTTATTTTTTTTTATTTTTTTTTATTTTATTTTATTTTATTTTATTTAATTTTATTTTATTTTATTTTATTTTATTTTATTTTATTTTATTTTATTTTATTTTATTTTATTTTATTCGATTTTATTTTGTTTTGTTTTATTTTATTTTATTTTATTTTATTTTATTTTATTTAATTTTATTTAATTTTATTTAATTTTATTTTATTTTATTCTATTTTATTTTATTTTATTCGATTTTATTTTGTTTTGTTTTATTTTATTTTATTTTATTTTATTTTATTTTATTTTATTTTATTTTATTTTTTTTAATTTTATTTTTTTTTTTTTTATTTTTTTTTATTTAAAACAAAATATTTATTGCAATAAATTTTTAATTTTTTTACTTTAATTTTTTTCTGTTTTATTTTATGTTATGATATTTAATTTAATTTAATTTAATTCTACTTTATTTAATTTTTTTTATTTTATTTTATTTCGTTTTTGTTTTGATCTTAGCTTATTTAATTAAGTTTTATTTTAATTATTTTATTTTAGTTTTCTTTTTAGTTTGTATAATTTGATTAGTTAATAAATAAATTCGCTTTTTTGTTATCATTATTGTTTTTTTTTCATTATTACTTGGTATGGTGTTAGCATTGGTTAGGCAACAATAAGTTTATTGGGGAAAAAGGGTGACACTGGAAATATTTTACTACTATCGAACATTTGTTTTGCTAAATATAATTTTCCACCCAACGCATACCAGCAAAAACTGGCAATAACAAAGCAAAGCAACCCTTTTGCGGATTTTCTTATATTATATATTCAACAAGAGGCATTACATGTATATTTTTCTTTAATATTTTCTTATTTTTTACAATTTGTTTTTGTAGTTTTTTTTGCTATTAATATTTTTTTTATATTTTTCCTTTATCCACCATCAAGCAGCAAAAATTGTTATTATAATTTCCTTTTATTCCACTCACTCCAACATGGCTGTGCGCCTTAATGTATGCTACTTATTGCTGAAGAGAAAAAATTTTAATCGCCTTCGATACGCCATAAAACGGAAACGGAAGTGAGCGCTAGAGCAGGCGTACAGCTAAAAATCGCTGTGAAAATGGAAAAAATAAGAAATTAATAAAATATTACAAAAAGGATATACCATTATTTAACAATAGCGCAATGTACAGTTATCTGCCAGGCTTATTGCCGGCGCCGCTGAAATTAAGCAAACTGCATGCAGCGACGCCCAACAGCGTTGAAATTCTTTTTTCCTCTGCTACAATCTTAATAATAACTTTGTAGCAATACACTGAGGAGAAGTAAAAATACAAAGAAATAAATATGAATTTATATACCATCGGCAGTCAAAGTTATTGGCCAACATTTGGCGGCAAAAATATTAAAAAAAAAATATTGAAAAATTAAGAAAAATGGCATACCGCACAAAAAAAATTCGAAAACCTGCCATAAACCTTTTCCAAAGTTGCCGTCTGTTGCTGTACTTAAAAATGTCTTAAGCTAACACACGGCTATCCCCTTCTACCTTTTATGCCACCAGCCTGCTTTTCCGCGCATTTAATACCCACCAAAACTGTACCTTAACCCTTTCTTCTCTTTTTTAATAATTTTTTTTCTTCGAATTTTCATTTTTTCACCAATTTTCAGCGTATAATTTTTTTTTCTTTTATTTATTTATTTTTATATATATATTTTTTTTGTTATTAATTTTTTTTTGTTTTGCTGCGGCATTCTCTTACATTTCCTGCACTGCCAGTTGTTTTGACTGTTGTGCGTTTTCTTCGGACACTTTTTTCACAATTTATTTCCTTATAAGTTGTTATTATTTCCCTGTTCTCCCACTTCACTTTTGTCCCATGCTGCCCCTGCTTATCGTAATTCATGCGCCTTTTTGATTTTTCTGTTTTTTTTTTTGTTGTTTGAGTTTTTTGCTTCCTCGTTTGCTTGCGTGCCAGCAGCGCCTGATTATAAATTAATTTTAATATTGAATCCTTTTATAGACTCGACAGCCGATTTTGTTGTTTGCTGTTGTTGGCTCGTGCTGTTGTCTAGCTGCCTTTGAGCTACAATATTTCATATATATATATATTTTTTTTTACTTTTTTGTAACGTTATTTTTCTGCAAAAAAAAAGCAACAACAAATATTCTGCGGTAAAATTGATAATATTATAAGAGTTTGAAGGCACGCTTGTCTTCACTTATTGTTTCTGTAGGTTTGAAGACGATATGCGAGGGGAATGCTTGGGGTGAAGAGTAGTTGGAATACCCAACTCAATGTAATTGGTATGTGTGAGGCTTTAGTCAAGTCAGTTTTATTTCCTTGTGGACTACAACGTCCACATTAGGACGACCTAAGAGCTGTTTTAAAGAAAAAGCTTCACCAATATAGGGAAGTAAGTCCCTCTTATTCACAATACCATACCATTCAAGCGGCTATTTTATCCTCTGCAGAAGCTTGTTTTGCTGGCACTGTCCCTCGTCCTGTCCCTAGAAGAAGCTCTGACCGAAACTCGAGCCCACCTTATTACGCCAACTCATAGCTCTTTTGAGTGAGAGCTCGATGATCGTCATTAATTGGCCATACCATGACTAAATTGGAGTTTTGACAAACTGCAATCGTAGTAGCAAAACATAGTGTGGAACGAGCCGGTGGGTTAGGGGCTCAAAGACAAATATCCACTTCACAAAGAACCTCACTGTTAACCAGTGATATGAAAAATTAGCTTGTTATGATGGTGCACACTGATGATCAACTCAAGGAGCAGATTTCTTAGGAGCCAATCTACTCATCTCGAGCTTGCTGGTAGGCATTCGGAACGCCTTCCTAGTATAGGCTTTAATTTAGTGCTCGTACTGGATGTTAGCAAGTTACTTTGTTTTTATAATTTCCCAGTTGCAGATGTGTATTCGACAACGAGCAGTTAAAGAAGTAGCCCATTCTCCTTAGAATAAGTAGAGCCTTTGTTCTTTTCTCTTTCATCAACAGCCAGATCTGTGTGTTCACACTGCGTGAGGTTCCCTTCACGTTATGTCCTACTGCTAAAGGTCGATTTTAGCTGGTATTTTGACGAAGGAAAGTTCAGCTCAATTGTCGTACTTTGAGCTTATCAGAGTCTGGTCTCTTATCTTTCTAGCTGCTTCGTACCTGAAGTATCCCTGGAAACGGAGTCCAAGTCATGGACATTACGCAAAGACAAAAACGTTGCTCTCAACCTGAGTAGAGACCGAGATAAATAAATAACCCAAGAAATGTCTTCTCATAACTCCCTCTCCAATTTGGGCTCATTATCTGAAGCTCTAGATCCCGCTGTACGAGTTATATGGCGATATTGACGTGGTTCAGCGGATCAAGAAGCAGCGGGCTGGCTAGGTTATGTGGTCCAGATGGATACGAATACTCCAGCTTTGAAAGTTCTCAATGCAGTTCCCACCGGTGGAAGCAGAGGAAGAAGAAGACCTCCACTCCGTTGGAAGGACCCGATAGAGATGGACCTGGCTGTGCTTGGTATTTCCAATTGGCGCCAAACAGCAAAAAGTAGAAACGAATGACGCAACGTGTTAACTCGGCTATAATCGCGTAAGCTAAATAAGTCAGACTATACTGGCAAGCTCTTACACTTTATATAGACCTTTTAGTTCCTTATAGTGACAAGTGGAAATTCAATTTATTGCGAGGTAAATTAGTTGCTCCGTAGAATGTCAATGTTTTTTGGAAATTTTAAGAAGATATTGTTGTCAGAGTTTCCTTACCGTGGGCCGCTTAACAGCAAAGCTTTCGAGGCCGCCTCCTTTCAGGTATTTCATGTACTGATTCGGAATTCCGGAAGGTTTCGGAGTCGGCGCGAGGTCTAGCTCAGCGCTAGAGATGCCGGTGACCACTTAATCAGCTCTTTTTGTTGAGTTCGTATAGAACTCGCTGGTGAGCCGCTGTCTAAGACTTCTGTGGCAAGTTTTTGTGGAAGTTCTATTCCACATAAGTCTAGTTGGATAATAGAGCTAGTTCTCGAATTTCGAGGCGGGTACATATATATATATATATAATATTCCCCTCTCTCTCTCTCTCAGACTAGTCCAAAAAGCCGAAAATCATTGCCTTAGGGAGTCTTATACCTTTTCCTTTGTAAGCTGTTTATTGCATCCACATCCATCATTCGGCGTAATGAAAATGCATTCAGATAAGATAATTTATCAAAACAAAACAAAAATAAAATATTTTATTATATTTTGTTTATTTTTTTTTCATATTCAATCTAGATACTTCAGCCTAATCTCAATTCTCGGAATTGCCTTAATTAAATTTAAACTTCATCAAAAAGTGACACGAAATAGCTTCGTGTAAATATGTGCCGATGTTACTAAGTAAATTTTACATTTTTTTTTTATAATTTTTATCTTTTTTTTGTGTTTGTTTTTAGTTTTTCCTGTTAACTTGTGTCTCTTCATATTTCCTATAATGCTCATTCGTGCGACGCAGCAGCATTTGAGACACTTTTCTTTGTTCAACAAGCGCTACAACTAAGTACGTAAATATATATACATACATACTAGTATGTGTGCATCTCTGTATGTTTGCGTGTTTGCGTAAGTGGCAATAAAAGGAAGTTAGACAAATATATGTATACATATGTATGATGTATACGCAACCACATCCGGTGCATTTTTGTTTCAATTTCTTGTCTTTTTATTTTTTATTATTACACACTGACTATTTTTTATTTCTTCTTCGACTGCCTCACTCCTCGGTTACATTGTCTATTGTTGTGGTTTTATAATTATTTACACAATTTGCCTATTTGCTCACTGTGTTCCGCCTGAAAATTAGAAGAAAAAAACACAAAAGAAAAAATCTTAAATGTAACAATTAAAAAAAAATATTCTTATACTTGTCAACGCATTTCTGTTTCTTTCTTCTTAATTTCTTTCTTCTTAATTCAATTTTTATGGATTTCTTTTAACACTTTACATAATTTTTAATTATTATTTTCATGGAACCGGAGTTACAAGCATGCATATACATTTATACATAAATAAATTGTTGCCAGACCACTTACAATTGTAACTTCCTCTGCCAATGAAGTTAGGCTACCAGATTTTGTAGTTAAAATTTTAGAGGACCACTGATAGTCATTATTCGATAGAAAGGCTATAAGTTTCTGTATATTATATTGTATAATCAGCAGAATTGGAGGTCAAACATCTAAGCTATCGAAATGTAAGTGTAATTAATTTAATTTGCCAGGTCATAAGAACGGACCTACAAATAGCACTTAATCCACGCACTTATGTGCTTAAAGCAAAAATCAAATGAAATAAAATAAAATTAAATAAAACAAAATAAAATAAAATAATATAAAATAAAATAAAACAAAATAAAATAAAATAAAATAAAATAAAATAAAATAAAATAAAATAAAATAAAATAAAATAAAATAAAATAAAATAAAATAAAATAAAATAAAATAAAATAAAATAAAATAAAATAAAATAAAATAAAATAAAATAAAATAAAATAAAATAAAATAAAATAAAATAAAATAAAATAAAATAAAATAAAATAAAATTAAATAAAATTAAATAAAACAAAATAAAATAAAATAATATAAAATAAAATAAAACAAAATAAAATAAAATAAAATAAAATAAAATGAAATAAAATAAAATAAAATAAAATAAAATAAAATAAAATAAAATAAAATAAAATAAAATAAAATAAAATAAAATAAAATAAAATAAAATCAAATAAAATAAAATAATATAAAAGAAAATAAAAAAATGAAGTAAAATAAAATAAAAAAATGAAGTAAAATAAAATAATATAATATTAAATTAAATTAATTAATATTAAATTAAACTAAATTAAATTAATTAATATCAAATTAAATAAAATTGGTAAAATAAATTAAAAGAAAAATAACATGAAATAAAATAAAATAAAATAAAATAAAATAAAATAAAATAAAATAAAATAAAATAAAATAAAATAAAATAAAATAAAATAAAATAAAATAAAATGAAATAAAATAAAATAAAATAAAATAAAATAAAATAAAATAAAATAAAATAAAATAAAATAAAATAAAATTAAATTAAATAAAATTAAATAAAATAAAATAAATTAAAATAAAATAAAATAAAACAACATAAAATTAAATTAAATTAAAATGAAAAAAGCTAAAATTAAATTAAATTAAATAAAAAATTAAATAAAATAAAATAAAATAATATAAAATAAAATAAAATAAAATAAAATAAAATAAAATAAAATAAAATAAAATATATAAAATAAATTAAAAGATAAATAAAAAAAAAATAAAATGAAACAAAATAAAATAAAATTGTTTAAAACAAAATAAAATAAAGTAAATTAATATAAAATACAATTGAATTAAGTCAAATTAAATTAAATAAAATAAAATCGGTCAAATAAATTAAGAGAAAAATAAAATTACTTAAAATGAACTGGAATAAAGCAAAATAAAAAAAATTGAATAAAATAAAATTAAATTAAATCAAATTAAATTAAATTAATTTAAATAAGATAAAATAAAGTCAAATAAAAGAAAAATTTAAATAAAATGAACTAAACAGCAGCAACTGTTAGTTAAGACAGTTGCTTAAGTTGCATACGCACATATGAATATATATGTTTGTACATATGTATTTGTGCACTAAAGTATTACACAGTAAGTTTAAGTAAATTGTAGTTGCTTGTCTTCCTAAGCCCAACAGCTGCGTGTACGAGCATTTGTCTTAGCCGCAAAGCTGTGGGAAATTTTCACTTAAGCGTGGAAATAATACCAACTACCAAACATCTTTTCATACACACGTGTATGTGCAGGGTGGTTTGCCCGGCGCATGATAGTTCAAAAGTTTTACATGAATCTACGCATAGTTTTTCAATTGAGTTTTAATTTTATTTATTTATTTTCTTCTTCTTTTCGTTTTCCTTAAATTTTCTACTTCCACATCTTCTCTACGCTGACTTATAATCAAAGTTATTGTGAAAGTGGGCACAGCATAGTAATTTCAATTTAAGTACAACTTAACACACAAATACATACATATATACGAATATTTTATTTCCCTACACACACAATCATATACTCTTATATGCACTTACACGTATTAATAATTTTCATTATTTTTGTTCGAATTTGAGTTTCCATTTCACTTAAACTATAGATAGATAATTATATTATGTGTATGTTTGTATGTACTCATATTTGTACGTATTTGTACGTATTTGCCGCAGCTTCTCGTGTCTTCACGTGTACGCACGCAATTTCGAAAATTCAATTGTTATTTGCTCCCTTCTTACCATAATCAAGCAGCATTTTATTTTTCTCTCAACTGTCGAAATGTCATTACTGTCATTAAGTTGGACTATGCGAACGCTGTTGTTGTTGTTATTTGATTGCCATTGTCTTAATTTTATTTGCAGCTTTGTGTGTGGCAGCCTTTATTATTACGCATATTACATAAATATTTTTATCTGTACATATGTATGTATGTATGTATTTCAGTGTGTTTGTAGGTTTCTCAAAATTTCTCAGACACATTTAAGGAAATGCATTGTTTTTGTTGTCATTGTTTTCGCCTTTCTATTCGCCGCTTATTCGTGAAGTTGTTGTATTGACCTTTTTTTTTTGTTCGAAAGCTGTTTAATCAAATAAGTACGTAATCACATGTATGCATATTTCAATTAAAATAATGAAACTCCAACATCATCAATTAATTGAATTTTATACTAATTTTAAGTTCTAATTTATGACTTTAGCGGTAGCGGAAGCTGCCGATCATGCCCGGTATTGGCATAGAAACCCTGTAGGAACATTTTAAAACACTTCCCACATTAAATGGTGAAACTAAATTAATTAATTAATCTCCAAAAGTTTTAGCTTAAAATTTCCAGCCTTCAA